>JAETGN010000284.1:0-49411 GCA_017139565.1 Luffa aegyptiaca
TCATTCGGACGAACTTTCAGTTCCCAAACTCTCTCGAAACTCAACGGAGCAAAGTTTGGACCAACTTCGTCCAAACTAGATGAAAAACTCTCATTGGGACGAACTTTCGGTTCTGAGCTCTATAAAACTTAAAAGAAGTAAAGTTTGGACCATGTGTCGTCCAAACAACCTAAAGAACTCTCATTCGGACGAACTTTGAGTTCCAAACTCTCTCGAAACTCAAACGAAGCAAAGTTTGGACCAACTTCGTCCAAACTAGATGAAAAACTCCCATTGGGACGAACTTTGGGTTCCGAGCTCTCAAAAACTTAAACGAAGTTAAAGTTTGGACCATGTGTCGTCCGTCCAAACCACCTAAAGAACTCTCATTCGGACGAACTTTGAGTTCCAAACTCTCTCGAAACTCAAACGGAGCAAAGTTTGGACCAACTTCGTCCAAACTAGATGAAAAACTCTCATTGGGACGAACTTTGGGTTCCGAGCTCTCAAAACTTCAACGAAGTAAGGTTTGGACCATGTGTCGTCCAAACCACCTAATGAACTCTCATTCGGACGAACTTTGAGTTCCAAACTCTCTTGAAAGTCAAACGGAGCAAAGTTTGGACCAACTTCGTCCAAACTAGATGAAAAACTCTCATTGGGACGAGATTTGGGTTCAGAGCTCTCAAAAACTTAAAAGAAGTAAAGTTTGGACCATGTGTCGTCCAAACCACATAAAGAACTCTCATTCGGACGAACTTTGAGTTCCAAACTCTCTCGAAACTCAAATGGAGCAAAGTTTGGACCAACTTCTTCCAAACTAGATGAAAAACTCTCATTGGGACGAACTTTTGGTTCCGAACTCACAAAAACTTTAAGGAAGTAAAGTTTGGACCATGTGCCGTCCAAACCACCTATAGAACTCTCATACGGACGAACAGTGAGTTCCAAAATCTCTCGAAACTCAAACGGATCAAAGTTTGGACCACCTTCGTCCAAACTAGATGAAAAACTCTCATTGGGACGAACTTTGGGTTCCGAGCTCTAAAAAACTTAAACGAAGTAAAGTTTGGACCATGTGTGTTGTGAATCAAAGCAGCTCTGATACCAAATGTTGTGAAACTCCCAGGAAATGTATCTAACAACCTTGCTGAAAAACAAGACCTTTAGATCACATAACTGAAAACCCCAAAATCGATTTGAAAATCAACCCAAGGAAAGTAAAAACCGGATTACCTTGTCGATCAAATATCTCAAGGCAAGGAAACTTGTTTGAGATTCGAATCACTCCACAAGCATGATTGATCAAGTCAAGCTTGAATGATTCTAAGCATGCAACCTAAACTACATAGAATTGCAAAGAAACTTAGCTCTTAGGCTAAAGGAAAAGCTCAAAGGCTCTTTTACTACATTTCCAAGTCTTTTTCTTTTACAAAGGAATTACATGGCATTATATAGCATTAAAATTGAACCCTAGACCTTCCATGAGGCATTTCAAGAGTTGTAACATTCCAACTTTATGACCATAATCAGCCATTAACTAAATGTAACCTAAAAAGTAAATAAAATGACATAAAACTGAAAATACATTCAAAAGGCACCATAAATCCGAGAATAGGAGTTTTCAATCAGCCAACTTAATGTTTGTAACCTCCCATGTATAAATGAAGCCTCACTTGAAGTATCTTGAAGTCCATGTTCCATAAATGATGCTTTGAGTTGTCTTCAATGAAGCTTGAGTGCATTTAATGCATCACCATTTTTAAGCTTTTCTTTAGGTCTTGAATAGCAGGGTAGGATTCATATCATCCTCCCCTTCTTCAAGAGGATTCGTCCTCGAATCTTTTTGTGTGACATTGCTGCAAAAACATGTTAAGAAAACACAAAGGACCTCACAACACTCTTTTATGCGTTCACACTCATGAAAATTTAGGCCATCTAGTTTTCACTCATTTTCACATATCACTCTTTATAACTCTCTTTCTCACCTCTCAAATTTTGAAATAGGGAAGCCAAGATTGTTTGCAATTGAATGAGTAGTAGCACACTTTGAATATGCAAACTGACTTAACTATGGAAATATTCCGAATCCAAACATGTAAGAAGATTGACAAGATGTTATGAACGACCAAAGATGCATTCAATGCTTTTGTTAAATGGAGTTTAAAGAGTCAAGAATGTAACTCTGAAAACAATGAAGTCCAACGGCTATGTCAGATATTATGGAGTTGAAAATAGCCTTTATAACGCACATGAGTTACAAAAGTCAAACATAAAAAGTTGTAACATCCAATGACCAAAAATTTAATCTGTAGAAATGTAACTATCAAAATTAATTATGTAACAGCCAATTTTTTTGCAAATTTCAAATTGTAACAACTGAGATTGGATGCCTAAGGTCAGATTAAAACACCAAGATCATATCAAAAGGGAAATTTTCGGATTTAGCATGTTCTGGAAGCAAAAACAAGAAGAACAAATTTAGAACACATGTTCTCGGGTAAAACAGTTTTTCAAAACAGATTACATAAACGCACAATTTTCTCCCTCACTAAAGACGAATTTGAGAATATCATAGAAGACAAAGTTTTAGCTTAGATCTTGGTCTAAAATATCATAGAAGACATTAAGATGAAAAACCCTACGGAAATATGAGTTTTCGGAGTGTTTAGAAAGACTATGAAACTGGACAGATTAAAAAATAATAATAAGCAAAGAAAGAGAAACGCAAACGAATATCCCTAAACACTCCTTTATTTCTTGGCTTGGGGTGCGGGATAGGCTCTATACGAGGGACCAGTTGCATAGGTGGGATTCTTCGAGCCCCACTGATTGTCTTTTGTGTTTTGGTGCCCCTGAGTCCCGAGATCATTTGTTTTTTGAGTGCCCTTTCAGCCAGGTTGTGTGGGGTGGGATCTTGAGTTGGGGTGCCTGTTCTCATAGGATTGCCTCATGGGACACTGAGCTGTCTTGGATCTGCCAGTTTAGTGGTGGCAAGCGTCGTAGCCGCCGAGTGTGGAGGGTTGCCTGATGTGCCTCGATTTATCATATTTGGAGGGAGAGGAATCTGCGTCTCCATTGTTCGGGTCCTCGCTCTCCTCAGTCTGTTTTACATGTGGTTCAGGCTGATATTTCCGATCGTTGTGCCTCCTGGCTAGGCAGTGTGTCTTCTCTCCTGCCTGGGGCGTCTCCCTAGAGCATGTTTACTTGATGCGCCATGGTTTGCTTTTCTTTCTTTGTTTTTGCTTGGCTCGAGCTGTGAGCTTGGTTTTTTGTCCCTGTTTCGTAGTGTTTCTTTGTTTCCCTTGGCTCGGGTTGTGAGCTTTCGTTCTTTTTGCCTTGACCTCGGGCTGTGAGGTCCTCAAGTTTTTTGCTATGTATATATTTACCTTTGCAAAAAAAAAAAAGTTCGTCCGAATCAGAGTTCTTTAGGTGGTTTGGACGACACATGGTCCAAACTTTACTTCCTTTAAGTTTTTGAGAGCTCGGAACCCAAAGTTCGTCCCAATGAGAGTTTTTTCATCTAGTTTGGACGAAGTTGGTCCAAACTTTGCTCCGTTTGAGTTTCGAGAGACTTTGGAACTCAAAGTTCGTCCGAATGAGAGTTCTTTAGGTGGTTTGGACGACACATGGTCCAAACTTTACTTCGTTTAAGTTTTTGAGAGCTCGGAACCCAATGTTCGTCGTAATGAGAGTTTCTCATCTAGTTTGGACGAAGTTGGTCCAAACTTTGCTCCGTTTGAGTTTCGAGAGAGTTTGGAACTAAAAGTTCGTCCGAATGAGAGTTCCTTAGGTGGTTTAGACGACACATGGTCCAAACTTTACTTCCTTTAAGTTTTTGAGAGCTCGGAACCCAAAGTTCGTCCCAATGAGAGTTTTTCATCTAGTTTGGACGAAGTTGGTCCAAACTTTGCTCCGTTTGAGTTTCAAGAGAGTTTGGAACTCAAAGTTCGTCCGAATGAGAGTTCTTTAGGTGGTTTGGACGACACATGGTCCAAACTTTACTTCCTTTAAGTTTTTGAGAGCTCAGGAACCCAATGTTCGTCCTCATGAGAGTTTTTCATATAGTTTGGACGAAGTTGGTCCAAACTTTGCTCCGTTTGAGTTTCGAGAGAGTTTGGAACTCAAAGTTCGTCCGAATGAGAGTTCTTTAGGTGGTTTGGACGACAGATGGTCCAAACTTTACTTCCTTTAAGTTTTTGAGAGCTCGGAACCCAAAGTTCGCCGTAATGAGAGTTTTTCATCTTGGTTGCTCCATGGTGGGGGTTCGATCCTGCATATACGCAGTTTACTGTTTATTTAACCGCCCAAATTTTCGCTCCATGGTGGGGGTTCGATCCTGCATATACGCAGTTTACTGTTTATTTAACCGCCCAAATTTTTCAAATTTTTTTTAAAATTTTTGAGCCCTAGTTTTCTCTGTTCTCTCTCCTTTACGAAATTGGGCGACGGGATTGGGAGTTCTAGGGCGGCAAGGCGGCGTCTGCCGCCGGCCTTGTTTCTTTAATCGTTTGGGTTGATTTTTGCAGGTTCATGCAAGTGTGTGGATTGATCCATTTGGGTGGTGATTGTTTGGTTCTTGCATCTGGTTGCATGGATCCGATTGGGTGATGTTTTGTTTGGTATTTCTTCGTGATGGATTAATTAAACGGTGGCTGGATTGGGTGTTTGCTGTCTTTCGATTGGGGCGTTCATGGTACTTTGATCGGTGGTTTTTTTTTCTCACGTCTTTAGCGGTGGGGTTTAACCGATTGGTGTGAGAGTGCAGCGGTGCCATTTTATTTTTTCTGGGCGGTGCAGTCGGTGTGGGATGAAGAAGAGAAGGTCGCCTGCGAAAAAGAAGGTATTGGTTTCTGACTTGCGTGAAGCAGTGAGGTTGCAATCGATTGTTTCAGGATCCTTTGTGCCTTCATCTGTGAGCGAGAAGGAGGATACGCAGCAGGAGATTACGGCTGATCATCAGGATGGAGTCGAGGGTGCTGGGACGAAGAGTTCTTTGATGATTGCAGAAGGTGCTGGGAGCGAGGCGAAGAAGGTTGTAGGAGGTGTGGCGCCTCTGATGGAATCGGATGAGCTTGATGCTTCGGGCGATCTCCAGGATACAATATCGAAGCTCTCCATTCCAGAATCTCCGTCGGTGACGAAGGTACTGGACGGCGTGGATCAGTCCTTTGTGCAGGCAGTAGCTAGGGCAAATGCTCGGGTGAAGGGTGGAATGGTGAACCAAAGTGGGTCGGTACCTTTTGGTGGGCCCGTTGGGCCTATGCGTGGGTCTGTTTATGTCCAGCCGAAGGGTGACCAAATGGGCCAAATGGGCCAGGCTGTGGGTTCAACGTCTTCCATGGGTAAGGTTTCGGCTACTTCAAATGGGATGGCTATTGCAAACGCGGCTGGGCTTGCGCTTGGGGGTGAGTCATCTAGGGTTGGGCCGAATGTTTCACAATCTGTGAAGGATCCGATTGGGGCTATCAATGGGCCTTCTACGAGTGAGGGATCAGCTTCTAATAATGGTGAGGTGAGGTCTTGGGCTTCATTATTTGGGGCGCCTAATTCTTCTTCAATGTCCAAGCTTCAATTTGTTCCGCCCAAGGTAGTGAATGGTCGTCGGGTGGTGGTGCCTTCAGAGGATATTGTTAATGAGGGGATAAAATTGTGGCAGTGCTCACTTGTGGGCCAATTTGTTGACTCTCGAGTACCTTTTCCAATCTTATCCCGGTTGGTTAATCGCATTTGGGGGCATCTTGAGGAGCCTTCTATTACAATGATGGAGAGTGGCCTGATTGTTTTTCAGTTTAGACAGGAAGCGTCATGTGATTGGATTTTGTCGAATGGTCCATGGCATATTGGAGGTAAGCCTCTTCTTCTTCGTAAGTGGTTTCCGGGTATAGTTCCTCAAACCTTCTCTTTTAATAGTGTGCCTATTTGGGTGAAGTTGTCAAATTTGCCGCTTGAGTTGTGGACTTCAAGTGGCATAAGTGTGGTGGCTAGTGCTATTGGTAGGCCGGTGTGCCTTGATAAGGCGACGGAGGAGCGACGACGGTTGTCTTTTGCAAGGGTGTGTGTAGAAATTGAGCCAAGGGATGAATTACCTAGCTCGGTGGATGTATGTGTGAGGGGAACAAATTTTGTTATTCCAGTTGAGTATGCTTGGATACCTAGAAGGTGTCCCCATTGTTGTGTGTTTGGGCATTCGTTTTCGAGTTGTGCAAGTAGGCCTAAGCAGGGCCATGTGGGGTCTGGCATTCAAGCTTCACCTCCTAGTCCGAAGAGGCCTGTGGCAGAGGTTTCACGTATTGTTACTCAGAGCTCTATCCCAGTGGGGATAGGTGTTCAGCCGTCTCCTCCTAACCCGATGGGGCCTGTGGCAGAGGGTTCGCAGTTAGTTACCCAAGTCCCTAGCCCGGTAGGGCCTAAGGGTTGTGCCAGCTCCTGTGAAGGGGTTGACGGGAAGTCGTTGGTCGATATCCCAAAGGTTCCTGATCCTCCTCCGTTAGCTATGGTGACTCCTCGGTCGAACTTCATTACATATGAGCGTGCTCCTCAGTTTAGTGTTGATTCCATATGGGGCAAGGGAGACTTCCCTTCTCATTGAGTTTATTCATGATAGGTTTTGTGCGTCCGTTAGTGCCCTACTCTGGGTGTGAGCATTATTGTCTCCTTGCTCAGTGTGTGAGCTTGGTTTTTTGGCGTGCGTTGTAGTCTTTTAGTGTTTGTGTCTTTATTCGGTGTTTTTCTCCCCTGCTCGGGGTGTGAGTTTTTTTGCGTTTCCCCTTCTCGGGGTGTGAGGTTTGTTTCCTTGTGGTTTGTTTGCGTTTTGCTTCCCTGCTCGGGGTGTGAGCTTAGTTTCATTTGTGCCCTGGCCTAGGGCTATGAGGTCCACCTTTTTGCTTAGTTATATACATCTACCTTTGCAAAAAAAAAAAATGAGAGTTTTTCATCTAGTTTGGACGAAGTTGGTCCAAACTTTGCTCCGTTTGAGTTTCGAGAGAGTTTGGAACTCAAAGTTCGTCCGAATGAGAGTTCTTTAGGTGGTTTGGACGACACATGGTCCAAACTTTACTTCGTTTAAGTTTTTGAGAGCTCGAAACCCAATCTTCGTCCTAATGAGAGTTTTTCATCTAGTTTGGACGAAGTTGGTCCAAACTTTTCTCCGTTTGAGTTTCGAGAGAGTTTGGAACTCAAAGTTCGTCCGTATGAGAGTTCTTTAGGTGGTTTAGATCACACATGGTCCAAACTTTACTTCGTTTAAGTTTTCGAGTGCTCGGAACCCACAGTTCGTCCCAATGAGAGTTTTTCATCTAGTTTGGACGAAGTTGGTCAAAACTTTGCTCCGTTTGAGTTTTGAGAGAGTTTGGAACTCAAAGTTCGTCCGAATGAGAGTTCTTTAGGTGGTTTGGACGACACATGGTCCAAACTTTACTTCGTTTAAGTTTTTGAGAGCTCGGAACCCAATGTTCGTCGTAATGAGAGTTTGTCATCTAGTTTGTGACGAAGTTGGTCCAAACTTTGCTCCGTTTGAGTTTCGAGAGAGTTTGGAACTCAAAGTTCGTCCGAATGAGAGTTCTTCAGGTGGTTTGGACGACACATGGGCCAAACTTTACTTCCTTTAAGTTTTTGAGAGCTCGGAACCCAAAGTTCATCCAAATGAGAGTTTTTTCATCTACTTTGGACAAAGTTGGTCCAAGCTTTACTTCCTTTAAGTTTTTGAGAGCTCGGAACCCAAAGTTCGTCCAAATGAGAGTTTTTTCTTCTAGTTTGGACAAAGTTGGTCCAAACTTTGCTCCGTTTGAGTTTCGAGAGAGTTTGGAACTCAAAGTTCGTCCGTATGAGAGTTCTTTAGGTGGTTTGGACGACACATGGTCCAAACTTTACTTCGTTTAAGTTTTTGAGAGCTCGTAACCCAAAGTTCGTCCCAATGAGAGTTTTTCATCTAGTTTGGACGAAGTTGGTCCAAACTTTACTCCGTTTGAGTTTCGAGAGAGTTTGGAACTAAAAGTTCGTCCGTATGAGAGTTCTTTAGGTGGTTTAGACGACACATGGTCCAAACTTTACTTCGTTTAAGTTTTCGAGTGCTCGGAACCCACAGTTCGTCCCAATGAGAGTTTTTCATCTAGTTTGGACGAAGTTGGTCCAAACTTTGCTCCGTTTGAGTTTTGAGAGAGTTTGGAACTCAAAGTTCGTCCGAATGAGAGTTCTTTAGGTGGTTTGGACGACACATGGTCCAAACTTTACTTCGTTTAAGTTTTTGAGAGCTCGGAACCCAACGTTCGTCGTAATGAGAGTTTGTCATCTAGTTTGTGACGAAGTTGGTCCAAACTTTGCTCCGTTTGAGTTTCGAGAGAGTTTGGAACTCAAAGTTCGTCCGAATGAGAGTTCTTCAGGTGGTTTGGACGACACATGGGCCAAACTTTACTTCAATTAAGTTTTTGAGAGCTCGGAACCCAAAGTTCGTCCAAATGAGAGTTTTTTCATCTAGTTTGGACAAAGTTGGTCCAAGCTTTACTTCCTTTAAGTTTTTGAGAGCTCGGAACCCAAAGTTCGTCCAAATGAGAGTTTTTTCTTCTAGTTTGGACAAAGTTGGTCCAAACTTTGCTCCGTTTGAGTTTCGAGAGAGTTTGGAACTCAAAGTTCGTCCGTATGAGAGTTCTTTAGGTGGTTTGGACGACACATGGTCCAAACTTTACTTCGTTTAAGTTTTTGAGAGCTCGTAACCCAAAGTTCGTCCCAATGAGAGTTTTTCATCTAGTTTGGACGAAGTTGGTCCAAACTTTGCTCCGTTTGAGTTTCGAGAGAGTTTGGAACTCAAAGTTCGTTCGAATGAGAGTTCTTTAGGTTGTTTGGACGACACATGGTCCAAACTTTACTTCCTTTAAGTTTTTGAGAGGTCGGAACCCAAAGTTCGTCCCAATGAGAGTTTTTCATCTAGTTTGGTCGAAGTTGGTCCAAACTTTGCTCCGTTTGAGTTTCGAGAGAGTTTGGAACTCAATGTTCGTCCGAATGAGAGTTCTTTAGGTGGTTTGGACGAAACAAGGTCCAAACATTACTTCGTTTAAGTTTTTGAGAGTTCGGAACCCAAAGTTCTTCCCAATGAGAGTTTTTCATCTAGTTTGGACGAAGTTTGTCCAAACTTTGCTCCGTTTGAGTTTCGAGAGAGTTTGCAACTCAAAGTTCATCCGAATGAGAGTTCTCTAGGTGGTTTGAACGACACATTGTCCAAACTTTACTTCGTTTAAGTTTTTGAGAGCTCGGAACCCAAAGTTCGTCCCAATGAGAGTTTTTCATCTAGTTTGGACGAAGTTGGTCCAAACTTTACTCCGTTTGAGTTTCGAGAGAGTTTGGAACTCAATGTTCGTCTGAATGAGAGTTCTTTAGGTGGTTTGGACGAAACAAGGTCCAAACTTTACTTCGTTTAAGTTTTTGAGAGCTCGGAACCCAAAGTTCTTCCCAATGAGAGTTTTTCATCTAGTTTGGACGAAGTGGGTCCAAACTTTGCTCCGTTTGAGTTTCGAGAGAGTTTGGAACTCAAAGTTCGTCCGAATGAGAGTTCTTTAGGTGGTTTGGACGACACATGGTCCAAACTTTACTTCCTTTAAGTTTTTGAGAGCTCAGAACCCAAAGTTCGTCCCAATGAGAGTTTTTCATCTAGTTTGGACAAAGTTGGTCCAAACTTTGCTCCGTTTGAGTTTCGAGAGAGTTTGGAACTCAAAGTTTGTCCGAATGAGAGTTCTTTAGGTTGTTTGGACGACACATGGTCCAAACTTTACTTCGTTTAAGTTTTTGAGAGCTCAGAACCCAAAGTTTGTCCCAATGAGAGTTTTTCATCTAGTTTGGACAAAGTTGGTCCAAACTTTGCTCCGTTTGAGTTTCGAGAGAGTTTGGAACTCAAAGTTTGTCCGAATGAGAGTTCTTTAGGTTGTTTGGACGACACATGGTCCAAACTTTACTTCCTTTAAGTTTTTGAGAGGTCGGAACCCAAAGTTCGTCCCAATGAGAGTTTTTCATCTAGTTTGGACGAAGTTGGTCCAAACTTTGCTCTGTTTAAGTTTCGAGAGAGTTTGGAACTCAATGTTCGTCCGAATGAGAGTTCTTTAGGTCGTTTGGACGAAACATGGTCCAAACTTTACTTCGTTTAAGTTTTTGAGAGCTCGGAACCCAAAGTTCTTCCCAATGAGAGTTTTTGATCTAGTTTGGACGAAGTGGGTCCAAACTTTGCTCCGTTTGAGTTTCGAAAGAGTTTGGAACTCAAAGTTCGTCCGAATGAGAGTTCTTTAGGTGGTTTGGACGACACATGGTCCAAACTTTACTTGGTTTAAGTTTTTGAGAGCTCAGAACCCAAAGTTCGTCCCAATGAGAGTTTTTCATCTTGTTTGGACAAAGTTGGTCCAAACTTTGCTCCGTTTGAGTTTCGAGAGAGTTTGGAACTCAAAGTTCGTCCGAATGAGAGTTCTTTAGGTTGTTTGGACGACACATGGTCCAAACTTTACTTCCTTTAAGTTTTTGAGAGGTCGGAACCCAAAGTTCGTCCCAATGAGAGTTTTTCATCTAGTTTGGATGAAGTTGGTCCAAACTTTTCTCTGTTTAAGTTTCGAGAGAGTTTGGAACTCAATGTTCGTCCGAATGAGAGTTCTTTAGGTCGTTTTGACGAAACATGGTCCAAACTTTACTTCGTTTAAGTTTTTGAGAGCTCGGAACCCAAAGTTTGTCCCAATGGGAGTTTTTCATCTAGTTTGGACGAAATTGGTCCAAACTTTGCTCCATTTGAGTTTCGAGAGAGTTTGGAACTCAAAGTTCGTCCGAATGAGAGTTCTTTAGGTGGTTTGGACGACACATGGTCCAAACTTTACTTCGTTTAAGTTTTTGAGAGCTCGGAACCCAAAGTTCGTCCCAATGAGAGTTTTTCATCTAGTTTGGAAGAAGTTGGTCTGAACTTTTCTCCGTTTGAGTTTCGAGAGAGTTTGGAACTCAAAGTTCGTCCGAATGAGAGTTCTTTAGGTTGGTTGGACGACACATGGTCCAAACTTTACTTCCTTTAAGTTTTTGAGAGCTCGGAACCCAAAGTTCATCCCAATGAGAGTTTTTCATCTAGTTTGGAGAAGTTGGTCCAAACTTTGCTCCGTATGAGTTTCGAGAGAGTTTGGAACTCAATGTTCGTCCGAATGAGAGTTCTTTAGGTGGTTTGGACGAAACAAGGTCCAAACTTTACTTCGTTTAAGTTTTTGAGAGCTCGGAACCCAAAGTTCTTCCCAATGAGAGTTTTTCATCTAGTTTGGACGAAGTTGGTCCAAACCTTGCTCCGTTTGAGTTTCGAGAGAGTTTGGAACTCAAAGTTCGTCCGAATGAGAGTTCTTTAGGTGGTTTGGACGACACATGGTCCAAACTTTACTTCGTTTAAGTTTTTGAGAGCTCGGAACCCAAAGTTCGTCCCAATGAGAGTTTTTCATCTAGTTTGGAAGAAGTTGGTCCGAACTTTTCTCCGTTTGAGTTTCGAGAGAGTTTGGAACTCAAAGTTCGTCCGAATGAGAGTTCTTTAGGTTGGTTGGACGACACATGGTCCAAACTTTACTTCCTTTAAGTTTTTGACAGCTCGGAACCCAAAGTTCGTCCCAATGAGAGTTTTTCATCTAGTTTGGACGAAGTTGGTCCAAACTTTGCTCCGTATGAGTTTCGAGAGAGTTTGGAACTCAATGTTCGTCCGAATGAGAGTTCTTTAGGTGGTTTGGACGAAACAAGGTCCAAACTTTACTTCGTTTAAGTTTTTGAGAGCTCGGAACCCAAAGTTCTTCCCAATGAGAGTTTTTCATCTAGTTTGGACGAAGTTGGTCCAAACCTTGCTCCGTTTGAGTTTCGAGAGAGTTTTGAACTCAAAGTTCGTCCGAATGAGAGTTCTTTAGGTGGTTTGGACGACACATGGTCCAAACTTTACTTCGTTTAAGTTTTTGAGAGCTCGGAACCCAAAGTTCGTCCCAATGAGAGTTTTTCATCTAGTTTGGACGAAGTTGGTCCAAACCTTGCTCCGTTTGAGTTTCGAGAAAGTGTGGAACTCAATGTTCGTCCGAATGAGAGTTCTTTAGGTTGTTTGGACGAAACATGGTCCAAACTTTACTTCGTTTAAGTTTTTGAGAGCTCGGAACCAAAAGTTCTTCCCAATGAGAGTTTTTCATCTAGTTTGGACGAAGTTGGTCCAAACTTTGCTCCGTTTGAGTTTCGAGAGAGTTTGGATGATGTGAACCAAGCTACATCTATTGTCATGCCTCAAGGTCCAATTACAAGGTCGAGAGCCAAGAAGATACAACAAGCATTAATCACCTATATTCAAGCTATGGTGAGCTCGACAAAGGACGTTCAAGGAGATGTTGGACTATTTCCCTACACTATTTCCAAAATTGAGATTCAAGATGGAGACACGTTAAATGCATTTTGACTTGCATTTAATGAACTATAGTTGGCTTTATGGAACTTAAGCTTAAACTACTCCCAGTGAAGCTTCAATTAATATGGGAGGTTACAAACAACTCAAAGCTGACCATTGGAGTTCAATTCTCGGATTTATGGCCCTCCATTATGTAATTTTCAGTTTTTAAGTCTTTTTGATAACTTATAGGTTACATTTGAGTAGTGGCTGATTATGGGCTTTAATATTGTGGAGGTTACACTCTGAAATATGTCATTTAAGCTGAATTTAGGTTATATTTTGAAGGCTATAAAAAGCCATCTTGGATGTAACACAAACCAGAATTTTTGGAGTGAAATGTATTGAGTTTTCTCTTAGCTTTGTGTTGAGCTGAGTTTTTTTTTCAAATTTGTGCAATTTCTTGTGTTTAGATCTTGCATGCTAGAGTCATTCAAGTGGTGTTGATCATACCTCTTGTGGAGTGATTCGAATCACGAGTTTAGAAACGAGTTTTCTTTACTCTTGATCTTGATCGTCAAGGTAATCCGTTCAAAAACTTTTCCTTGGGTTGGTTCCATATTGTTCTTTGGGGTTTTCAGATTTGAGATCTAAAGGTCTTGTTTATTAGCAAGGTTGTTAGATCCATTTCTTGGGGGTTTCATAACATTGGAACTCAAAGTTCGTCCGAATGAGAGTTCTTTAGGGGGTTTGGAGGACACATGGTCCAAACTTTACTTCGTTTAAGTTTTTGAGAGCTCGGAACCCAAAGTTCGTCCCAATGAGAGTTTTTGATCTAGTTTGGACGAAGTTGGTCCAAACCTTGCTCCGTTTGAGTTTCGAGAGAGTGTGGAACTCATTGTTCGTCCGAATGAGAGTTCTTTAGGTGGTTTGGACGACACATGGTCCAAACTTTACTTCGTTTAAGTTTTTGAGAGCTCGGAACCCAAAGTTCTTCCCAATGAGAGTTTTTCATCTAGTTTGGACGAAGTTGGTCCAAACCTTGCTCCGTTTGAGTTTCGAGAGAGTTTGGAACTCAATGTTCATCCGAATGAGAGTTCTTTAGGTGGTTTGGACGAAACATGGTCCAAACTTTATTTCGTTTAATTTTTGAGAGCTCGGAACCCAAAGTTCGTCCCAATGAGAGTTTTTCATCTAGTTTGGACGAAGTTGGTCCAAACTTTGCTCCGTTTGAGTTTCGAGAGAGTTTGGAACTCAAAGTTCGTCCGAATGAGAGTTCTTTAGGTTGTTTGGACAACACATGGTCCAAACTTTACTTCCTTTAAGTTTTTGAGAGCTCGGAACCCAAAGTTCGTCCCAATGAGAGTTTTTCATCTAGTTTGGACGAAGTTGGTCCAAACCTTGCTCCGTTTGAGTTTCGAGAGAGTGTGGAACTCAATGTTCGTCGGAATGAGAGTTCTTTAGGTGGTTTGGACGAAACATGGTCCAAACTTTACTTCCTTTAAGTTTTTGAGAGCTCGGAACCAAAAGTTCTTCCCAATGAGAGTTTTTCATCTAGTTTGGACGAAGTTGGTCCAAACTTTGCTCCGTTTGAGTTTCGAGAGAGTTTGGAACTCAAAGTTTGTCCGAATGAGAGTTCTTTAGGTGGTTTGGACGACACATGGTCCAAACTTTACTTCGTTTAAGTTTTTGAGAGCTCGGAACCCAAAGTTCGTCCCAATGAGAATTTTTCATCTAGTTTGGACGAAGTTGGTCCAAAGTTTGCTCCGTTTGAGTTTCGAGAGAGTTTGGAACTCAAAGTTCGTCCGAATGAGAGTTCTTTAGGTTGTTTGGACGATACATGGTCCAAAATTTACTTCCTTTAAGTTTTTGAGAGCTCGGAACCCAAAGTTCGTCCCAATGAGAGTTTTTCTTCTAGTTTGGACGAAGTTGGTCCAAACCTTGCTCTGTTTGAGTTTCGAGAGAGTGTGGAGCTCAATGTTCGTCCGAATGAGAGTTCTTTAGGTGGTTTGGACGAAACATGGTCCAAACTTTACTTCGTTTAAGTTTTTGAGAGCTCGGAACCAAAAGTTCTTCCCAATGAGAGTTTTTCATCTAGTTTGGACGAATTTGGTCCACACTTTCTCCGTTTGAGTTTCGAGAGAGTTTGTGATATGAATTCTACCAATAAAGAATTCAAATAGAGTTGAAGGTGTTGATTTTCAGTTACTTTATGTGTAGAAGAGCTTCAAGATGGAATGCGTTAAATGCACTCCGAGTTCATGAAAGCTGCACTTAATGCAAATCAAGCATCAATTGATGGAACTATACTTTAAGCTACTTCAAAGGGAAGCTTAATTAATTCATGGAATGTTACACACAAAATGAAGGTTAACCAAGACTTCAATTCTCGGATTTATGGAGTCCATCATGTAATTTTTCAGTTTTTTTGAGTCTTTTCAATGTTACATAGGTTACTTTTGTTAGTGGTTCTTTAATACATTAAAGCTAGGAAGGTTACACACTTTAAGGTGACCTAGTGGCTGAATTTAGGTTATATTTTGGAGGCTATAAAAAGTCATCTTTGATGTAACCACAAGATCAGATTTTGATGATGTTTCAATGAAATTGAGTCTTTTGAGCCTAAAGGCCATGAGCAACTTTCTTTGCATATCTTGTGTTTAGATTTGCATGCTAGGATCATTCAAGTAGCTTTGATCGAACTACTTGTGGAGTGATTCGAATCTCGAGTTTAGAAACGAGTTTTCTCTACTCTTGATCTTGATCATCAAGGTAAATCCGTTTCTATCTTCTTCCTTGGGATGAAATCATCTTGGTTTTGGGGTTTTTGATATTGAGTTCTATGGGTCTTGTTTGCTAGCCAGGTTTTTAGATCCAATCATCAAGGGTTTCTTATCATTTGGTATCAGAGCTTTAGGCTCTAGATCGGATATATGTTTCCGTTGTTGCATTTCTTTTCTTGTTCTTCATTCTGAATTTTTTTTTCTCACTTTTCATGTTCTTGCATTCTGTCCAGAAATATAAAATTGAAAAAAAGTGTCACTTCCATTTATCGTTTCATATTTTTGTCTTCTGCAATCTTATAGATCTTCTTCTGATCTACAACTTTGTCTTCTATGAGATCTTGTGATTCGGGTTGCTTCATATAGAAAATCCGTCATTTTGATAGTATATCTGGAAAAACCGAGAAAACCGAGATTCTGCAAATTGTTGTTGTTCTTGTTGGTTATTTTGTGTCAAAGTGTGTTGGATCTGAATTTGCTGGTAATGACACTCTCATTTGTGTTAAATTTGACCGTTTTCTATTTATTGGTTTCAGTTGCATGTTTAATTTTTTGAAATTAAACAGCCAATTGCAATAAATTTAGCGGTTACAGTTTTGCACATTTAAATTTCCAGCCACTTGGTGTCAATGCCCATGATCTTTCTCATTTGTGTAACTCCTATTGTTGTAAAGGCTGATTAAAACTTCATAATTCTTAATGTTAGCCTTTAGATATTTATTTGTGAAGAGTTACAATTCAGAGATTGTTCTTTCCATCTAGCAATTTAATATTCAAATCTGTCCATTTTTCTTTCTTAACTTGTTTCTTATTTGATTTTCGTTTTGCTCCATATTTAAGCTATTTGAATTGATTTTAGGTGTGTTGTCTATCACTTGATTGCAAACTTGCTCATTGGCTCATGTGAGAAATAATGTGCATTTGCTGAGAGTGTGTTTATTTTTTAGTGTAAACACGAGTGACTATACCTTTACGAGTGTAAACACGTGAGGGAGTGCTTGTGAGGTCCATTTTTTTTTGTTACGTTACTTAGTTTTACAGAAATGTCTCAAGAGGATTTTGCAAGACTTCACCGAAGCATGGAGCAAATGACCATGCAATTTGAGAAATTGGATGCAAGGATCAAATCCGTGGAGAAACAACCAGCCTACCTTATCCGAAAGGAGAGATCTAATCCAATGCACCATAAGGAGTATTGGGAGGTCAAAGGAAAAGAATATGGTGGAGGTTTCCAAGCTGTCCAACGGAGAAATTCAAGAGACATTCATAAAGTTGATCCCAACTTGCGCATGAAGCCTAAACTTCCTAAATTCTATGGAAGTACAAACTCAAAGGAGTACATTCAATGGGAAAGGCAAGTTGATCATGTCTTTGATTGTTGCACTTTAAGTGAGGAGAAAAAGGTAAAACTTATTGTTTCTCATCTTAGAGATTATGCCATTACTTGGTGGGATAAATTGTTTTTGAGTTCAAGGAACCTTGAACACCCAATAGATTCATGGAGTGATTTGAAGCAATTAATGCGGGAGCACTTTATTCCTAAGCGTTTCTATAACTTGCGGACTTTGAGACAAGGGAGCAAAAGTGTGGAGGTTTTCTACATGGAGATGCAAACATTGCTTGAGGAACTTCATCTTTATGAGGATGAGATGACTACCATGGCTCGTTTCTTTAGAGGACTTAATAAGGAGATTGCTGCCCTACTTGATCTTCAACTTTATGGGGATTTAGACGAGATGGTGAACTTAGCCATAAAGATTGAAAAACATCTCCAAAGGAAGTCTACAAGGTTCATCCGACTGAGAGTTCTTTAGGTGGTTTGGACGAAACATGGTCCAAACTTTATTTCGTTTAAGTTTTTGAGAGCTCGGAACCCAAAGTTCGTCCCAATGAGAGTTTTTCATCTAGTTTGGACGAAGTTGGTCCAAACTTTGCTCCGTTTGAGTTTCGAGAGAGTTTGGAACTCAAAGTTCGTCCGAATGAGAGTTCTTTAGGTGGTTTGGACGACACATGGTCCAAACTTTACTTCGTTTAAGTTTTTGAGAGCTCGGAACCCACAGTTCGTTCCAATGAGAGTTTTTCATCTAGTTTGGACGAAGTTGGTCCAAACTTTGCTCCGTTTGAGTTTCGAGAGAGTGTGGAACTCAATGTTCATCCGAATGAGAGTTCTTTAGGTGGTTTGGACGAAACATGGTCCAAACTTTACTTCGTTTAAGTTTTTGAGAGCTCGGAACCAAAAGTTCTTCCCAATGAGAGTTTTTCATCTAGTTTGGACGAAGTTGGTCCAAACTTTGCTCCGTTTGAGTTTCGAGAGAGTTTGGAACTCAAAGTTCGTCCGAATGAGAGTTCTTTAGGATGTTTGGACAACACATGGTCCAAACTTTACTTCCTTTAAGTTTTTGAGAGCTCGGAACCCAAAGTTCGTCCCAATGAGAGTTTTTCATCTAGTTTGGACGAAGTTGGTCCAAACCTTGCTCCGTTTGAGTTTCGAGAGAGTGTGGAACTCAATGTTCATCCGAATGAGAGTTCTTTGGGTGGTTTGGACGAAACATGGTCCAAACTTTACTTCGTTTAAGTTTTTGAGAGCTCGGAACCAAAAGTTCTTCCCAATGAGAGTTTTTCATCTAGTTTGGACGAAGTTGGTCCAAACTTTGCTCCGTTTGAGTTTCGAGAGAGTTTGGAACTCAAAGTTCGTCCGAATGAGAGTTCTTTAGGTGGTTTGGACGACACATGGTCCAAACATTACTTCGTTTAAGTTTTTGAGAGCTCGGAACCCAAAGTTCGTCCCAATGAGAGTTTTTCATCTAGTTTGGACGAATTGGGTCAAACTTTGCTCCGTTTCAGTTTCGAGAGAGTTTGGAACTCAAAGTTCGTCCGAATGAGAGTTCTTTAGCTTATTTGGACAACACATGGTCCAAACTGTACTTCGTTTAGGTTTTTGAGAGCTCGGAACCCAAAGTTCGTCCCAATGAGAGTTTTTGATCTAGTTTTGACGAAGTTTGTCCAAACTTTGCTTTGTTTGAGTTTTGAGAGAGTTTGGAACTCAAAGTTCGTCCGAATGAGAGTTATTTAGGTGGTTTGGACGACACATGGTCCAAACTTTACTTCGTTTAAGTTTTTGAGAGCTCGGAACCCAAAGTTCGTCCCAATGAGAGTTTTTTATCTAGTTTGGACGAAGTTGGTCCAAACCTTTCTCCGTTTGAGTTTCGAGAGAGTGTGGAACTCAATGTTCGTCCGAATGAGAGTTATTTAGGTGGTTTGGACGAAACATGGTCGAAACTTTACTTCGTTTAAGTTTTTGAGAGCTCGGAACCCAAAGTTCTTCCCAATGAGAGTTTTTCATCTAGTTTGGACGAAGTTGGTCAGAACTTTGCTCCGTTTGAGTTTCGAGAGAGTTTGGAACTCAAAGTTCGTCCGAATGAGAGTTCTTAAGGTGGTTTGGACGACACATGGTCCAAACTTTACTTCGTTTAAGTTTTTGAGAGCTCGGAACCCAAAGTTCGTCCCAATGAGAGTTTTTCATCTAGTTTGGACGAAGTTGGGCCAAACTTTGCTCCGTTTGAGTTTCGAGAGAGTTTGGAACTCAAAGTTCGTCCGAATGAGAGTTCTTTAGGTGGTTTGGACGACACATGGTCCAACATTTACTTCGCTTAAGTTTTTGAGAGCTTGGAACCCAAAGTTCGTCCCAATGAGAGTTTTTCATCTAGTTTGGACGAATTGGGTCAAACTTTGCTCCGTTTCAGTTTCGAGAGAGTTTGGAACTCAAAGTTCGTCCGAATGAGAGTTCTTTAGCTTATTTGGACAACACATGGTCCAAACTGTACTTCGTTTAGGTTTTTGAGAGCTCGGAACCCAAAGTTCGTCCCAATGAGAGTTTTTGATCTAGTTTTGACGAAGTTTGTCCAAACTTTGCTTTGTTTGAGTTTTGAGAGGTTGGAACTCAAAGTTCGTCCGAATGAGAGTTATTTAGGTGGTTTGGACGACACATGGTCCAAACTTTACTTCGTTTAAGTTTTTGAGAGCTCGGAACCCAAAGTTCGTCCCAATGAGAGTTTTTTATCTAGTTTGGACGAAGTTGGTCCAAACCTTTCTCCGTGTGAGTTTCGAGAGAGTGTGGAACTCAAAGTTCGTCCGAATGAGAGTTATTTAGGTGGTTTGGACGACACATGGTCCAAACTTTACTTCGTTTAAGTTTTTGAGAGCTCGGAACCCAAAGTTCGTCCCAATGAGAGTTTTTTATCTAGTTTGGACGAAGTTGGTCCAAACCTTTCTCCGTGTGAGTTTCGAGAGAGTGTGGAACTCAATGTTCGTCCGAATGAGAGTTCTTTAGGTGGTTTGGACGACACATGGTCCAAACTTTACTTAGTTTAAGTTTTTGAGAGCTCCACCCAAAGTTCGTCCCAATGAGACTTTTTCATCTAGTTTGGACGAAGTTGGTCCAAACTTTGCTCCGTTTGAGTTTCGAGAGAGTTTGGAACTCAAAGTTCGTCCGAATGAGAGTTCTTTAGGTGGTTTGGACGACACATGGTCCAAACTTTACTTCGTTTAAGTTTTTGAGAGCTCGGAACCCAAAGTTCGTCCTAATGAGAGTTTTTCATCTAGTTTGGACGAAGTTGGTCCAAACTTTGCTCCGTTTGAGTTTCGACAGAGTTTGGAACTCAAAGTTCGTCCGAATGAGAGTTCTTTAGGTGGTTTGGACGAAACATGGTCCAAACTTTACTTCGTTTAAGTTTTTGAGAGCTCGGGATCTTCGTCCTAATGAGAGTTTTTCATCTAGTTTGGACGAAGTTGGTCCAAACTTTGCTCCGTTTGAGTTTCGAGAGAGTTTGGAACTCAAAGTTCGACCGTATGAGAGTTCTTTAGGTGGTTTGGACGACACATGGTCCAAACTTTACTTCGTTTAAGTTTTTGAGAGCTCGGAACCCACAGTTCGTTCCAATGAGAGTTTTTCATCTAGTTTGGACGAAGTTGGTCCAAGCTTTGCGTCGTTTGAGTTTCGAGAGAGTTTAGAACTCAAAGTTCGTCCGAATGAGAGTTCTTTAGGTGGTTTTGACGACACATGGTCCAAACTTTACTTCGTTTAAGTTTTTGAGAGCTCGGAACCCAAAGTTCGTCCCAATGAGAGTTTTTCATCTAGTTTGGACGAAGTTGGTCCAAACTTTGCTCCGATTGAGTTTTGAGAGAGTTTGGAACTCAAAGTTCGTCCGAATGAGAGTTCTTTAGGTGGTTTGGACGACACATGGTCCAAACTTTACTTCGTTTAAGTTTTTGAGAGCTCGAAACCCAATGTTCGTCCTAATGAGAGTTTTTCATCTAGTTTGGACGAAGTTGGTCCAAACTTTGCTCCGTTTGAGGTTCGAGAGAGTTTGGAACTCAAAGTTCGTCCGTATGAGAGTTCTTTAGGTGGTTTGGACGACACATGGTCCAAACTTTACTTCGTTTAAGTTTTTGAGAGCTCGGAACCCAAAGTTCGTCCCAATGAGAGTTTTTCATCTAGTTTGGACGAAGTTGGTCCAAACTTTGCTCCGTTTGAGTTTCGAGAGAGTTTGGAACTCAAAGTTCGTCCGAATGAGAGTTCTTTAGGTTGTTTGGACGACACATGGTCCAAACTTTACTTCCTTTAAGTTTTTGAGAGGTCTGAACCCAAAGTTCGTCCCAATGAGAGTTTTTCATCTAGTTTGGACGAAGTTGGTCCAAACTTTGCTCCGTTTGAGTTTCGAGAGAGTTTGGAACTCAATGTTTGTCCGAATGAGAGTTCGTTAGGTGGTTTGGACGAAACATGGTCCAAACTTTACTTCATTTAAGTTTTTGAGAGATCGTAACCCAAAGTTCGTCCCAATGAGAGTTTTTCATCTAGTTTGGTCGAAGTTGGTCCAAACTTTTCTCCGTTTGAGTTTCGAGAGAGTTTGGAACTCAAAGTTCGTCCTAATGAGAGTTCTTTAGGTTGTTTGGACGACACATGGTCCAAACTTTACTTCCTTTAAGTTTTTGAGAGGTCTGAACCCAAAGTTCGTCCCAATGAGAGTTTTTCATCTAGTTTGGACGAAGTTGGTCCAAACTTTGCTCCGTTTGAGTTTCGAGAGAGTTTGGAACTCAATGTTCGTCCGAATGAGAGTTCTTTAGGTGGTTTGGACGAAACAAGGTCCAAACTTTACTTCGTTTAAGTTTTTGAGAGCTCGGAACCCAAAGTTCTTCCCAATGAGAGTTTTTCATCTAGTTTGGACAAAGTGTGTCCAAACTTTGCTCCGTTTTAGTTTTGAGAGAGTTTGGAACTCAAAGTTCGTCCGAATGAGAGTTCTTTAGGTGGTTTGGACGACACATGGTCCAAACTTTACTTAATTTAAGTTTTTGAGAGCTCGGAACCCAAAGTTCGTCCCAATGAGAGTTTTTCATCTAGTTTGGACGAAGTTGGTCCAAACTTTTCTCCGTTTGAGTTTCGAGAGAGTTTGGAACTCAAAGTTCGTCCGAATGAGAGTTCTTTAGGTGGTTTGGACGACACATGGTCCAAACTTTACTTCGTTTAAGTTTTTGAGAGCTCGAAACGCAATGTTCGTCCTAATGAGAGTTTTTCATCTAGTTTGGACGAAGTTGGTCCAAACTTTGCTCCGTTTGAGTTTCGAGAGAGTTTGGAACTCAAAGTTCGTCCGTATGAGAGTTCTTTAGGTGGTTTGGACGACACATGGTCCAAACTTTACTTCGTTTAAGTTTTTGAGAGCTCAGAACCCACAGTTCGTCCCAATGAGAGTTTTTCATCTAGTTTGGACAAAGTTGGTCCAAACTTTGCTCCGTTTCAGTTTCGAGAGAGTCTGGAACTCAAAGTTCGTCCGTATGAGAGTTCTTTAGGTGGTTTGGACGACACATGGTCCAAACTTTACTTCGTTTAAGTTTTTGAGAGCTCGGAACCCAAAGTTCGTCCCAATGAGAGTTTTTCATCTAGTTTGGACGAAGTTGGTCCAAACTTTGCTCCGTTTGAGTTTCGAGAGAGTTTAGAACTCAAAGTTCGTCTGAATGAGAGTTTGTTAGGTGGTTTGGACGAAACATGGTCCAAACTTTACTTCATTTAGGTTTTTGAGAGCTCGTAACCCAAAGTTCGTCCCAATGAGAGTTTTTCATCTAGTTTGGACGAAGTTGGTCCAAACTTTGCTCCGTTTGAGTTTCGAGAGAGTTTGGAACTCAAAGTTCGTCCGAATGAGAGTTCTTTAGGTGGTTTGGACGAAACATGGTCCAATTTTTACTTCATTTAAGTTTTTGAGAGCTCGTAACCCAAAGTTCGTCCCAATGAGAGTTTTTCATCTAGTTTGGACGAAGTTGGTCCAAACTTTGCTCCGTTTGAGTTTCGAGAGAGTTTGGAACTCAAAGTTCGTCCGAATGAGAGTTCTTTAGGTTGTTTGGACGACACATGGTCCAAACTTTACTTCCTTTAAGTTTTTGAGAGCTCGTAACCAATAGTTCGTCCCAATGAGAGTTTTTCATCTAGTTTGGACGAAGTTGGTCCAAACTTTGCTCCGTTTGAGTTTCGAGAGAGTTTGGAGCTCAATGTTTGTCCGAATGAGAGTTCTTTAGGTGGTTTGGACGACACATGGTCCAAACTTTACTTCCCTTAAGTTTTTAAGAGCTCGGAACCCAAAGTTCGTCCCAATGAGAGTTTTTCATCTAGTTTGGACGAAGTTGGTCCAAACTTTGCTCCGTTTGAGTTTCAAGAGAGTTTGGAACTCAAAGTTCGTCCGAATGAGAGTTCTTTAGGTGGTTTGGACGAAACATGGTCCAATTTTTACTTCATTTAAGTTTTTGAGAGCTCGTAACCCAAAGTTCGTCCCAATGAGAGTTTTTCATCTAGTTTGGACGAAGTTGGTCCAAACTTTGCTCCGTTTGAGTTTCGAGAGAGTTTGGAACTCAAAGTTCGTCCGAATGAGAGTTCTTTAGGTTGTTTGGACGACACATGGTCCAAACTTTACTTCCTTTAAGTTTTTGAGGTCTCGTAACCAATAGTTCGTCCCAATGAGAGTTTTTCATCTAGTTTGGACGAAGTTGGTCCAAACTTTGCTCCGTTTGAGTTTCGAGAGAGTTTGGAGCTCAATGTTTGTCCGAATGAGAGTTCTTTAGGTGGTTTGGACGACACATGGTCCAAACTTTACTTCCCTTAAGTTTTTGAGAGCTCGGAACCCAAAGTTCGTCCCAATGAGAGTTTTTCATCTAGTTTGGACGAAGTTGGTCCAAACTTTGCTCCGTTTGAGTTTCGAGAGAGTTTAGAACTCAAAGTTCGTCTGAATGAGAGTTTGTTAGGTGGTTTGGACGAAACATGGTCCAAACATTACTTCATTTAGGTTTTTGAGAGCTCGTAACCCAAAGTTCGTCCCAATGAGAGTTTTTCATCTAGTTTGGACGAAGTTGGTCCAAACTTTGCTCCGTTTGAGTTTCGAGAGAGTTTGGAACTCAAAGTTCGTCCGAATGAGAGTTCTTTAGGTGGTTTGGACGAAACATGGTCCAATTTTTACTTCATTTAAGTTTTTGAGAGCTCGTAACCCAAAGTTCGTCCCAATGAGAGTTTTTCATCTAGTTTGGACGAAGTTGGTCCAAACTTTGCTCCGTTTGAGTTTCGAGAGAGTTTGGAACTCAAAGTTCGTCCGAATGAGAGTTCTTTAGGTGGTTTGGACGACACATGGTCAAAACTTTACTTCGTTTAAGTTTTTGAGAGCTTGGAACCGAAAGTTCGTCCCAATGAGAGTTCTTCATCTAGTTTGGAAGAAGTTGGTCCAAACTTTTCTCCGTTTGAGTTTCGAGAGAGTTTGGAACTCAAAGTTGTCCGAATGAGAGTTCTTTAGGTGGTTTGGACGACACATGGTCCAAACTTTACTTAGTTTAAGTTTTTGAGAGCTCGGAACCCACAGTTCGTCCCAATGAGAGTTTTTCATCTAGTTTGGACGAAGTTGGTCCAAACTTTGCGTCGTTTGAGTTTCGAGAGAGTTTAGAACTCAAAGTTCGTCCGAATGAGAGTTCGTTAGGTGGTTTGGACGAAACATGGTCCAATTTTTACTTCATTTAAGTTTTTGAGAGCTCGTAACCCAAAGTTCGTCCCAATGAGAGTTTTTCATCTAGTTTGGACGAAGTTGGTCCAAACTTTGCGCCGTTTGAGTTTCGAGAGAGTTTAGAACTCAAAGTTCGTCCGAATGAGAGTTTGTTAGGTGGTTTGGACGAAACATGGTCCAAACTTTACTTCATTTAGGTTTTTGAGAGCTCGTAACCCAAAGTTCGTCCCAATGAGAGTTTTTCATCTAGTTTGGACGAAGTTGGTCCAAACTTTGCTCCGTTTGAGTTTCGAGAGAGTTTGGAACTCAAAGTTCGTCCGAATGAGAGTTCTTTAGGTGGTTTGGACGACACATGGTCCAAACTTTACTTCGTTTAAGTTTTTGAGAGCTCGTAACCCAATGTTCGTCCCAATGAGAGTTTTTCATCTAGTTTGGACGAAGTTGGTCCAAACTTTGCTCCGTTTGAGTTTCGATAGAGTTTGGAACTCAAAGTTCGTCCGAATGAGAGTTCTTTAGGTTGTTTGGACGACACGGTCCAAACTTTACTTCCTTTAAGTTTTTGAGAGCTCGTAACCAATAGTTCGTCCCAATGAGAGTTTTTCATCTAGTTTGGACGAAGTTGGTCCAAACTTTTCTCCGTTTGAGTTTCGAGAGAGTTTGGAACTCAATGTTTGTCCGAATGAGAGTTCTTTAGGTGGTTTGGACGACACATGGTCCAAACTTTACTTCGTTTAAGTTTTTGAGAGCTCGAAACCCAATGTTCGTCCTAATGAGAGTTTTTCATCTAGTTTGGACGAATCGGTCAGAACTTTGCTCCGTTTGAGTTTCGAGAGAGTTTGGAACTCAAAGTTCGTCCGAATGAGAGTTCTTTAGGTGGTTTGGACGACACATGGTCAAAACTTTACTTCGTTTAAGTTTTTGAGAGCTCGGAACCGAAAGTTCGTCCCAATGAGAGTTCTTCATCTAGTTTGGAAGAAGTTGGTCCAAACTTTTCTCCGTTTGAGTTTCGAGAGATCTTGGAACTCAAAGTTGTCCGAATGAGAGTTCTTTAGGTGGTTTGGACGACACATGGTCCAAACTTTACTTAGTTTAAGTGTTTGAGAGCTCGGAACCCACAGTTCGTCCCAATGAGAGTTTTTCATCTAGTTTGGACGAAGTTGGTCCAAACTTTTCGTCGTTTGAGTTTCGAGAGAGTTTAGAACTCAAAGTTCGTCCGAATGAGAGTTCGTTAGGTGGTTTGGACGAAACATGGTCCAATTTTTACTTCATTTAAGTTTTTGAGAGCTCGTAACCCAAAGTTCGTCCCAATGAGAGTTTTTCATCTAGTTTGGACGAAGTTGGTCCAAACTTTGCGCCGTTTGAGTTTCGAGAGAGTTTAGAACTCAAAGTTCGTCCGAATGAGAGTTTGTTAGGTGGTTTGGACGAAACATGGTCCAAACTTTACTTCATTTAGGTTTTTGAGAGCTCGTAACCCAAAGTTCGTCCCAATGAGAGTTTTTCATCTAGTTTGGACGAAGTTGGTCCAAACTTTGCTCCGTTTGAGTTTCGAGAGAGTTTGGAACTCAAAGTTCGTCCGAATGAGAGTTCTTTAGGTGGTTTGGACGACACATGGTCCAAACTTTACTTCGTTTAAGTTTTTGAGAGCTCGTAACCCAAAGTTCGTCCCAATGAGAGTTTTTCATCTAGTTTGGACGAAGTTGGTCCAAACTTTGCTCCGTTTGAGTTTCGATAGAGTTTGGAACTCAAAGTTCGTCCGAATGAGAGTTCTTTAGGTTGTTTGGACGACACGGTCCAAACTTTACTTCCTTTAAGTTTTTGAGAGCTCGTAACCAATAGTTCGTCCGAATGAGAGTTTTTCATCTAGTTTGGACGAAGTTGGTCCAAACTTTTCTCCGTTTGAGTTTCGAGAGAGTTTGGAACTCAATGTTTGTCCGAATGAGAGTTCTTTAGGTGGTTTGGACGACACATGGTCCAAACTTTACTTCGTTTAAGTTTTTGAGAGCTCGAAACCCAATGTTCGTCCTAATGAGAGTTTTTCATCTAGTTTGGACGAATCGGTCAGAACTTTGCTCCGTTTGAGTTTCGAGAGAGTTTGGAACTCAAAGTTCGTCCGAATGAGAGTTCTTTAGGTGGTTTGGACGACACATGGTCAAAACTTTACTTCGTTTAAGTTTTTGAGAGCTCGGAACCGAAAGTTCGTCCCAATGAGAGTTCTTCATCTAGTTTGGAAGAAGTTGGTCCAAACTTTTCTCCGTTTGAGTTTCGAGAGAGTTTGGAACTCAAAGTTGTCCGAATGAGAGTTCTTTAGGTGGTTTGGACGACACATGGTCCAAACTTTACTTAGTTTAAGTTTTTGAGAGCTCGGAACCCACAGTTCGTCCCAATGAGAGTTTTTCATCTAGTTTGGACGAAGTTGGTCCAAACTTTGCGTCGTTTGAGTTTCGAGAGAGTTTAGAACTCAAAGTTCGTCCGAATGAGAGTTCGTTAGGTGGTTTGGACGAAACATGGTCCAATTTTTACTTCATTTAAGTTTTTGAGAGCTCGTAACCCAAAGTTCGTCCCAATGAGAGTTTTTCATCTAGTTTGGACGAAGTTGGTCCAAACTTTGCGCCGTTTGAGTTTCGAGAGAGTTTAGAACTCAAAGTTCGTCCGAATGAGAGTTTGTTAGGTGGTTTGGACGAAACATGGTCCAAACTTTACTTCATTTAGGTTTTTGAGAGCTCGTAACCCAAAGTTCGTCCCAATGAGAGTTTTTCATCTAGTTTGGACGAAGTTGGTCCAAACTTTGCTCCGTTTGAGTTTCGAGAGAGTTTGGAACTCAAAGTTCGTCCGAATGAGAGTTCTTTAGGTGGTTTGGACGACACATGGTCCAAACTTTACTTCGTTTAAGTTTTTGAGAGCTCGTAACCCAATGTTCGTCCCAATGAGAGTTTTTCATCTAGTTTGGACGAAGTTGGTCCAAACTTTGCTCCGTTTGAGTTTCGATAGAGTTTGGAACTCAAAGTTCGTCCGAATGAGAGTTCTTTAGGTTGTTTGGACGACACGGTCCAAACTTTACTTCCTTTAAGTTTTTGAGAGCTCGTAACCAATAGTTCGTCCGAATGAGAGTTTTTCATCTAGTTTGGACGAAGTTGGTCCAAACTTTTCTCCGTTTGAGTTTCGAGAGAGTTTGGAACTCAATGTTTGTCCGAATGAGAGTTCTTTAGGTGGTTTGGACGACACATGGTCCAAACTTTACTTCGTTTAAGTTTTTGAGAGCTCGAAACCCAATGTTCGTCCTAATGAGAGTTTTTCATCTAGTTTGGACGAATCGGTCAGAACTTTGCTCCGTTTGAGTTTCGAGAGAGTTTGGAACTCAAAGTTCGTCCGAATGAGAGTTCTTTAGGTGGTTTGGACGACACATGGTCAAAACTTTACTTCGTTTAAGTTTTTGAGAGCTCGGAACCGAAAGTTCGTCCCAATGAGAGTTCTTCATCTAGTTTGGAAGAAGTTGGTCCAAACTTTTCTCCGTTTGAGTTTCGAGAGAGTTTGGAACTCAAAGTTGTCCGAATGAGAGTTCTTTAGGTGGTTTGGACGACACATGGTCCAAACTTTACTTAGTTTAAGTTTTTGAGAGCTCGGAACCCACAGTTCGTCCCAATGAGAGTTTTTCATCTAGTTTGGACGAAGTTGGTCCAAACTTTGCGTCGTTTGAGTTTCGAGAGAGTTTAGAACTCAAAGTTCGTCCGAATGAGAGTTCGTTAGGTGGTTTGGACGAAACATGGTCCAATTTTTACTTCATTTAAGTTTTTGAGAGCTCGTAACCCAAAGTTCGTCCCAATGAGAGTTTTTCATCTAGTTTGGACGAAGTTGGTCCAAACTTTGCGCCGTTTGAGTTTCGAGAGAGTTTAGAACTCAAAGTTCGTCCGAATGAGAGTTTGTTAGGTGGTTTGGACGAAACATGGTCCAAACTTTACTTCATTTAGGTTTTTGAGAGCTCGTAACCCAAAGTTCGTCCCAATGAGAGTTTTTCATCTAGTTTGGACGAAGTTGGTCCAAACTTTGCTCCGTTTGAGTTTCGAGAGAGTTTGGAACTCAAAGTTCGTCCGAATGAGAGTTCTTTAGGTGGTTTGGACGACACATGGTCCAAACTTTACTTCGTTTAAGTTTTTGAGAGCTCGTAACCCAAAGTTCGTCCCAATGAGAGTTTTTCATCTAGTTTGGACGAAGTTGGTCCAAACTTTGCTCCGTTTGAGTTTCGATAGAGTTTGGAACTCAAAGTTCGTCCGAATGAGAGTTCTTTAGGTTGTTTGGACGACACGGTCCAAACTTTACTTCCTTTAAGTTTTTGAGAGCTCGTAACCAATAGTTCGTCCCAATGAGAGTTTTTCATCTAGTTTGGACGAAGTTGGTCCAAACTTTTCTCCGTTTGAGTTTCGAGAGAGTTTGGAACTCAATGTTTGTCCGAATGAGAGTTCTTTAGGTTGTTTGGACGACACATGGTACAAACTTTACTTCCTTTAAGTTTTTGAGAGCTCGGAACCCAAAGTTCTTCCCAATGAGAGTTTTTCATCTAGTTTGGACGACGTTGGTCCAAACTTTGCTCCGTTTGAGTTTCAAGAGAGTTTGGAACTCAAAGTTCATCCGAATGAGAGTTCTTTAGGTGGTTTGGACGACACATTGTCCAAACTTTACTTCGTTTAAGTTTTTGAGAGCTCGAAACCCAATGTTCGTCCGAATGAGAGTTTTTCATCTAGTTTGGACGAAGTTGGTCCAAACTTTGCTCCGTTTGAGTTTCGAGATAGTTTGGAACTCAAAGTTCGTCCGTATGAGAGTTCTTTAGGTGGTTTGGACGACACATGGTCCAAACTTTACTTCGTTTAAGTTTTTGAGAGCTCGAAACCCAATGTTCGTCCGAATGAGAGTTTTTCATCTAGTTTGGACGAAGTTGGTCCAAACTTTGCTCCGTTTGAGTTTCGAGATAGTTTGGAACTCAAAGTTCGTCCGTATGAGAGTTCTTTAGGTGGTTTGGACGACACATGGTCCAAACTTTACTTCGTTTAAGTTTTTGAGAGTTCGGAACCCACAGTTCGTCCCAATGAGAGTTTTTCATCTAGTTTGGACAAAGTTGGTCCAAACTTTTCTCCGTTTCAGTTTCAAGAGAGTTTGGAACTCAAAGTTCGTCCGAATGAAAGTTCTTTAGGTTGTTTGGACGACACATGGTCCAAACTTTACTTCCTTTAAGTTTTTGACAGCTCGGAACCCAAAGTTCGTCCCAATGAGAGTTTTTCATCTAGTTTGGACGAAGTTGGTCCAAACTTTGCTCCGTTTGAGTTTCGAGAGAGTTTGGAACTCAATGTTCGTCCGAATGAGAGTTCTTTAGGTGGTTTGGACGAAACAAGGTCCAAACTTTACTTCGTTTAAGTTTTTGAGAGCTCGGAACCCAAAGTTCTTCCCAATGAGAGTTTTTCATCTAGTTTGGACGAATCGGTCCAAACTTTTCTCCGTTTGAGTTTCGAGAGAGTTTGGAACTCAAAGTTCGTCCGAATGAAAGTTCTTTAGGTTGTTTGGACGACACATGGTCCAAACTTTACTTCCTTTAAGTTTTTGACAGCTCGGAACCCAAAGTTCGTCCCAATGAGAGTTTTTCATCTAGTTTGGACGAAGTTGGTCCAAACTTTGCTCCGTTTGAGTTTCGAGAGAGTTTGGAACTCAATGTTCGTCCGAATGAGAGTTCTTTAGGTGGTTTCGACGAAACAAGGTCCAAACTTTACTTCGTTTAAGTTTTTGAGAGCTCGGAACCCAAAGTTCTTCCCAATGAGAGTTTTTCATCTAGTTTGGACGAATCGGTCCAAACTTTGCTCCGTTTGAGTTTCGAGAGAGTTTGGAACTCAAAGTTCGTCCGAATGAGAGTTCTTTAGGTGGTTTGGACGACACATGGTCCAATCTTTACTTCGTTTAAGTTTTTGAGAGCTCGGAACCCAAAGTTCTTCCCAATGAGAGTTTTTCATCTAGTTTGGACGAAGTTGGTCCAAACTTTGCTCCGTTTGACTTTCGAGAGAGTTTGGAACTCAAAGTTCGTCCGAATGAGAGTTCTTTAGGTGGTTTGGACGAAACATGGTCCAAACTTTACTTAGTTTAAGTTTTTGAGAGCTTGGAACCCAAAGTTCGTCCCAATGAGAGTTTTTAATCTAGTTTGGACGAAGTTGGTCCAAACTTTGCTCCGTTTGAGTTTCGAGAGAGTTTGGAACTCAAAGTTCGTCCGAATGAGAGTTCTTTAGGTGGTTTGGACGAAACATGGTCCAAACTTTACTTAGTTTAAGTTTTTGAGAGCATGGAACCCAAAGTTCGTCCCAATGAGAGTTTTTCATCTAGTTTGGACGAAGTTGGTCCAAACTTTGCTCCGTTTGACTTTCGAGAGAGTTTGGAACTCAAAGTTCGTCCGAATGAGAGTTCTTTAGGTGGGTTGGACGAAACATGGTCCAAACTTTACTTAGTTTAAGTTTTTGATAGCTTGGAACCCAAAGTTCGTCCCAATGAGAGTTTTTAATCTAGTTTGGACGAAGTTCGTCCAAACTTTGCTCCGTTTGAGTTTTGAGAGAGTTTCAAACTCAACGTTCGTCCGAATGAGAGTTCTTTAGGTGGATTGGACGACACATGGTCCAAACTTTACTTCGTTTAAGTTTTTTAGAGCTCGGAACCCAAAGTTCGTCCCAATGAGAGTTTTTAATCTAGTTTGAACGAAGTTGGTCCAAACTTTGCTCCGTTTGAGTTTCGAGAGAGTTTGGAACTCAAAGTTCGTCCGAATGAGAGTTCTTTAGGTGGTTTGGACGACACATGGTCCAAACTTTACTTCGTTTAAGTTTTTGAGAGCTCGAAACCCAATGTTCGTCCGAATGAGAGTTTTTCATCTAGTTTGGACGAAGTTGGTCCAAACTTTGCTCCGTTTGAGTTTCGAGATAGTTTGGAACTCAAAGTTCGTCCGTATGAGAGTTCTTTAGGTGGTTTGGACGACACATGGTCCAAACTTTACTTCGTTTAAGTTTTTGAGAGTTCGGAACCCACAGTTCGTCCCAATGAGAGTTTTTCATCTAGTTTGGACAAAGTTGGTCCAAACTTTTCTCCGTTTCAGTTTCAAGAGAGTTTGGAACTCAAAGTTCGTCCGAATGAAAGTTCTTTAGGTTGTTTGGACGACACATGGTCCAAACTTTACTTCCTTTAAGTTTTTGACAGCTCGGAACCCAAAGTTCGTCCCAATGAGAGTTTTTCATCTAGTTTGGACGAAGTTGGTCCAAACTTTGCTCCGTTTGAGTTTCGAGAGAGTTTGGAACTCAATGTTCGTCCGAATGAGAGTTCTTTAGGTGGTTTGGACGAAACAAGGTCCAAACTTTACTTCGTTTAAGTTTTTGAGAGCTCGGAACCCAAAGTTCTTCCCAATGAGAGTTTTTCATCTAGTTTGGACGAATCGGTCCAAACTTTGCTCCGTTTGAGTTTCGAGAGAGTTTGGAACTCAAAGTTCGTCCGAATGAAAGTTCTTTAGGTTGTTTGGACGACACATGGTCCAAACTTTACTTCCTTTAAGTTTTTGACAGCTCGGAACCCAAAGTTCGTCCCAATGAGAGTTTTTCATCTAGTTTGGACGAAGTTGGTCCAAACTTTGCTCCGTTTGAGTTTCGAGAGAGTTTGGAACTCAATGTTCGTCCGAATGAGAGTTCTTTAGGTGGTTTGGACGAAACAAGGTCCAAACTTTACTTCGTTTAAGTTTTTGAGAGCTCGGAACCCAAAGTTCTTCCCAATGAGAGTTTTTCATCTAGTTTGGACGAATCGGTCCAAACTTTGCTCCGTTTGAGTTTCGAGAGAGTTTGGAACTCAAAGTTCGTCCGAATGAGAGTTCTTTAGGTGGTTTGGACGACACATGGTCCAATCTTTACTTCGTTTAAGTTTTTGAGAGCTCGGAACCCAAAGTTCTTCCCAATGAGAGTTTTTCATCTAGTTTGGACGAAGTTGGTCCAAACTTTGCTCCGTTTGACTTTCGAGAGAGTTTGGAACTCAAAGTTCGTCCGAATGAGAGTTCTTTAGGTGGTTTGGACGAAACATGGTCCAAACTTTACTTAGTTTAAGTTTTTGAGAGCTTGGAACCCAAAGTTCGTCCCAATGAGAGTTTTTAATCTAGTTTGGACGAAGTTGGTCCAAACTTTGCTCCGTTTGAGTTTCGAGAGAGTTTGGAACTCAAAGTTCGTCCGAATGAGAGTTCTTTAGGTGGTTTGGACGAAACATGGTCCAAACTTTACTTAGTTTAAGTTTTTGAGAGCATGGAACCCAAAGTTCGTCCCAATGAGAGTTTTTCATCTAGTTTGGACGAAGTTGGTCCAAACTTTGCTCCGTTTGAGTTTCGAGAGAGTTTGGAACTCAAAGTTCGTCCGAATGAGAGTTCTTTAGGTGGTTTGGACGAAACATGGTCCAAACTTTACTTAGTTTAAGTTTTTGAGAGCATGGAACCCAAAGTTCGTCCCAATGAGAGTTTTTCATCTAGTTTGGACGAATCGGTCCAAACTTTGCTCCGTTTGAGTTTCGAGAGAGTTTGGAACTCAAAGTTCGTCCGAATGAAAGTTCTTTAGGTTGTTTGGACGACACATGGTCCAAACTTTACTTCCTTTAAGTTTTTGACAGCTCGGAACCCAAAGTTCGTCCCAATGAGAGTTTTTCATCTAGTTTGGACGAAGTTGGTCCAAACTTTGCTCCGTTTGAGTTTCGAGAGAGTTTGGAACTCAATGTTCGTCCGAATGAGAGTTCTTTAGGTGGTTTGGACGAAACAAGGTCCAAACTTTACTTCGTTTAAGTTTTTGAGAGCTCGGAACCCAAAGTTCTTCCCAATGAGAGTTTTTCATCTAGTTTGGACGAATCGGTCCAAACTTTGCTCCGTTTGAGTTTCGAGAGAGTTTGGAACTCAAAGTTCGTCCGAATGAGAGTTCTTTAGGTGGTTTGGACGACACATGGTCCAATCTTTACTTCGTTTAAGTTTTTGAGAGCTCGGAACCCAAAGTTCTTCCCAATGAGAGTTTTTCATCTAGTTTGGACGAAGTTGGTCCAAACTTTGCTCCGTTTGACTTTCGAGAGAGTTTGGAACTCAAAGTTCGTCCGAATGAGAGTTCTTTAGGTGGTTTGGACGAAACATGGTCCAAACTTTACTTAGTTTAAGTTTTTGAGAGCTTGGAACCCAAAGTTCGTCCCAATGAGAGTTTTTAATCTAGTTTGGACGAAGTTGGTCCAAACTTTGCTCCGTTTGAGTTTCGAGAGAGTTTGGAACTCAAAGTTCGTCCGAATGAGAGTTCTTTAGGTGGTTTGGACGAAACATGGTCCAAACTTTACTTAGTTTAAGTTTTTGAGAGCATGGAACCCAAAGTTCGTCCCAATGAGAGTTTTTCATCTAGTTTGGACGAAGTTGGTCCAAACTTTGCTCCGTTTGACTTTCGAGAGAGTTTGGAACTCAAAGTTCGTCCGAATGAGAGTTCTTTAGGTGGGTTGGACGAAACATGGTCCAAACTTTACTTAGTTTAAGTTTTTGATAGCTTGGAACCCAAAGTTCGTCCCAATGAGAGTTTTTAATCTAGTTTGGACGAAGTTCGTCCAAACTTTGCTCCGTTTGAGTTTTGAGAGAGTTTCAAACTCAACGTTCGTCCGAATGAGAGTTCTTTAGGTGGATTGGACGACACATGGTCCAAACTTTACTTCGTTTAAGTTTTTTAGAGCTCGGAACCCAAAGTTCGTCCCAATGAGAGTTTTTAATCTAGTTTGAACGAAGTTGGTCCAAACTTTGCTCCGTTTGAGTTTCGAGAGAGTTTGGAACTCAAAGTTCGTCCGAATGAGAGTTCTTTAGGTGGTTTGGACGACACATGGTCCAAACTTTACTTCGTTTAAGTTTTTGAGAGCTCGAAACCCAATGTTCGTCCGAATGAGAGTTTTTCATCTAGTTTGGACGAAGTTGGTCCAAACTTTGCTCCGTTTGAGTTTTGATATGAACCAAGATGTCTTGTGTTATGCCAAAAATGAATTCCAAAATTAAGTTGGATTAAATGAAGTCAAATGTCAATAAAGTTGAAGTCAACTAGCATGGAAGGAACTCAAGTTGTATTGAATGAACTCAACTACATGTCAAGTTCATTTAGTGCAAGTTAAACATCAATGATGGAACCACACTTCAAGCTACTTCAAACTACATCAAGTAGAGCTTCATTTAATCTTTGGGAGGTTACAAGACTTAGTTGGTTGATGGGGTTTTTAATTCTCGGATTTAAGGGAGTTTCCATGTAATTTTCAGTTTTTAAGTTTTGTTATCAATGTTTTAGGTTACAATTTAGGTAGTGGTCATTATAGTATTAATGAGGATGAGAGTTACAACTCTTCAAATGACCATAGGTTACTCTAGAGTTTCATTTTGAGGCTATAAAAAGCCATGTATGTTGTATTTGAAAAGAAGACCTGGAAATGTAGTAAAAAGTGCCTTTGTGCTTTTCCTTTAGCCTTAGAGCTAAGTTTCTTTGCAATTCTATGTAGTTTAGATTGCATGCTTAGAATCATTCAAGCTTGACTTGATCTATCATGCTTGTGGAGTGATTCGAATCTCAAGCAAGTTTCTTGCCTTGAGATATTTGATCGACAAGGTAATCCGGTTTTTACTTTCCTTGGGTTGATTTTCAAATCGGTTTTGGGGTTTTCAGATTTGAGATCTAAAGGTCTTGTTTTTCAGCAAGGTTGTTAGATACATTTCCTGGGAGTTTCACAACATTTGGTATCAGAGCTGCTTTGATTCTTAACATTTGGTATCAGAGCTACTTTGATTTCATAACATTTGGTATCAGAGCTGCTTTGATTCTCAACATTTGGTATCAGAGCTGCTTTGATTCTTAACATTTGGTATCAGAGCTTAGGCTCAAGATCGGATATATGTTTCCTTTTCATTTCTCTTGAATTTATTTTTACTTCTCTGGTTATTTTTTTAAATCTGTCCAGTTTCGTAGTCTTACTAAACGCTCTGAAAACTCATATTTCCGTAGGTCTTTTCATCTTGATGTCTTCTATGATATTGTAGATCTTTGTTTAAGCTACAACTTTGTCTTCTTCATGAATTTCTAATTCAAATTTTTTTAGGGAGAAACGTCTGAACTTTTGCAATCTGTTCTGGAAAAACTGCTCTACCCGAGAATGTGTGTTCTTGTTTTGTTCATTTCATTTTTTGCCTCCAAAGCCTTATAGATCCGAATTGCATTGATATAAATTCATCAAATGTGTTTTTAATATGGCTTTTCACTTGCTGATTACATCAGTTACATATTCAATTTAAGCAAGAGTTGGTTTTTATGCATTAAATATGGACAGTTACATTTCTGCTCATTGAATTTTCAAGCCATTAGTTTCAGAATTGTAACTTCTTTGTTTAAAGTCTGTCCATTGGCTTTAAATTTGGTCTTCCATCCTCCATATAATTCATTTTCTATTTATTCTCTCATTTCATAATATTAATTTGGAATCCTTCGTAGAGGTTCAACTTGTTTGATATATGCTTTCAATTACAAGAATTGCAAATTACCTTGGCTTTTCCACTTCCAATTTTGAGAGATGAGAATGCAAGTTTATACCGAGTGATTTGTGAAAATGAGTGCAAACAAGAGTGGCCTAAATTTTCATGAGTGTGAGCATATAAAAGAGTGTTGTGAGGTCCTTTCTGTTTTCTTTTCTTAACATGTTTTTACAGCAATGTCTCACAACAAGATTCGAGGACGAATCCTCTTGAAGAAGGGGAGGATGATATGAACCAAGATGTCTTGTGTTATGCCAAAAATGAATTCCAAAATTAAGTTGGATTAAATGAAGTCAAATGTCAATAAAGTTGAAGTCAACTAGCATGGAAGGAACTCAAGTTGTATTGAATGAACTCAACTACATGTCAAGTTCATTTAGTGCAAGTTAAACATCAATGATGGAACCACACTTCAAGCTACTTCAAACTACATCAAGTAGAGCTTCATTTAATCTTTGGGAGGTTACAAGACTTAGTTGGTTGATGGGGTTTTTAATTCTCGGATTTAAGGGAGTTTCCATGTAATTTTCAGTTTTTAAGTTTTGTTATCAATGTTTTAGGTTACAATTTAGGTAGTGGTCATTATAGTATTAATGAGGATGAGAGTTACAACTCTTCAAATGACCATAGGTTACTCTAGAGTTTCATTTTGAGGCTATAAAAAGCCATGTATGTTGTATTTGAAAAAGAGACTTGGAAATGTAGTAAAATAAGCCTTTGAGCTTTTCCTTTAGCCTAAGAGCTAAGTTTCTTTGCAATTCTATGTAGTTTAGATTGCATGTTGAGAATCATTCAAGCTTGACTTGATCAATCATGCTTGTGGAGTGATTCGAATCTCAAGCAAGTTTCTTACCTTGAGATATTTGATCGACAAGGTAATCCGGTTTTTACTTTCCTTGGGTTGATTTTCAAATCGGTTTTGGGGTTTTCAGATTTGAGATCTAAAGGTCTTGTTTTTCAGCAAGGTTGTTAGATACATTTCCTGGGAGTTTCACAACATTTGGTATCAGAGCTGCTTTGATTCACAACAAACTTCGTCCAAACTAGATGAAAAACTCTCATTGGGACGAACTTTGGGTTCCGAGCTCTCAAAAACTTCAACGAAGTAAGGTTTGGACCATGTGTCGTCCAAAAAACCTAAATAACTCTCATTCGGACGAACTTTGAGTTCCAAACTCTCTCGAAACTCAAACGGAGCAAAGTTTGGACCAACTTCGTCCAAACTAGATGAAAAACTCTCATTGGGACGAACTTTGGGTTCCGAGCTCTCAAAAACTTCAACGAAGTAAGGTTTGGACCATGTGTCGTCCAAAAAACCTAAATAACTCTCATTCGGACGAACTTTGAGTTCCAAACTCTCTCGAAACTCAAACGGAGCAAAGTTTGGACCAACTTCGTCCAAACTAGATGAAAAACTCTCATTGGGACGAACTTTGGGTTCCGAGCTCTCAAAAACTTAAAGGAAGTAAAGTTTGGACCATGTGTCGTCCAAACCACCAAAAGAACTCTCATTCGGACGAACTTTGAGTTCCAAACTCTCTCTAAACTCAAACGGAGCAAAGTTTGGACGAACTTCGTCCAAACTAGATGAAAAACTCTCATTGGGACGAACTTTGGGTTCCGAGCTCACAAAAACTTCAACGAAGTAAGGTTTGGACCATGTGTCGTCCAAAAAACCTAAAGAACTCTCATTCGGACGAACTTTGAGTTCCAAACTCTCTCGAAACTCAAACGGAGCAAAGTTTGGACCAACTTCGTCGAAACTAGATGAAAAACTCTCATTGGGACGAACTTTGGGTTCCGAGCTCTCAAAAACTTAAAGGAAGTAAAGTTTGGACCATGTGTCGTCCAAACCACCTAAAGAACTCTCATTCGGACGAACTTTGAGTTCCAAACTCTCTCGAAACTCAAAAGGAGAAAAGTTTGGACCAACTTCGTCCAAACTAGATGAAAAACTCTCATTGGGACGAACTTTGGGTTCCGAGCTCTCAAAAACTTCAACGAAGTAAGGTTTGGACCATGTGTCGTCCAAAAAACCTAAATAACTCTCATTCGGACGAACTTTGAGTTCCAAACTCTCTCGAAACTCAAACGGAGCAAAGTTTGGACCAACTTCGTCCAAACTAGATGAAAAACTCTCATTGGGACGAACTTTGGGTTCCGAGCTCTCAAAAACTTAAAGGAAGTAAAGTTTGGACCATGTGTCGTCCAAACCACCAAAAGAACTCTCATTCGGACGAACTTTGAGTTCCAAACTCTCTCTAAACTCAAACGGAGCAAAGTTTGGACGAACTTCGTCCAAACTAGATGAAAAACTCTCATTGGGACGAACTTTGGGTTCCGAGCTCACAAAAACTTCAACGAAGTAAGGTTTGGACCATGTGTCGTCCAAAAAACCTAAAGAACTCTCATTCGGACGAACTTTGAGTTCCAAACTCTCTCGAAACTCAAACGGAGCAAAGTTTGGACCAACTTCGTCGAAACTAGATGAAAAACTCTCATTGGGACGAACTTTGGGTTCCGAGCTCTCAAAAACTTAAAGGAAGTAAAGTTTGGACCATGTGTCGTCCAAACCACCTAAAGAACTCTCATTCGGACGAACTTTGAGTTCCAAACTCTCTCGAAACTCAAAAGGAGAAAAGTTTGGACCAACTTCGTCCAAACTAGATGAAAAACTCTCATTGGGACGAACTTTGGGTTCCGAGCTCTCAAAAACTTCAACGAAGTAAGGTTTGGACCATGTGTCGTCCAAACCACCTAAAGAACTCTCATTCGGACGAACTTTGAGTTCCAAACTCTCTCGAAACTCAAACGGAGCAAAGTTTGGACCAACTTCGTCCAAACTAGATGAAAAACTCTCATTGGGACGAACTTTGGGTTCCGAGCTCTCAAAAACTTCAACGAAGTAAGGTTTGCACCATGTGTCGTCCAAAAAACCTAAAAAACGCTCATTCGGACGAACTTTGAGTTCCAAACTCTCTCGAAACTCAAACGGAGCAAAGTTTGGACCAACTTCGTCCAAACTAGATGAAAAACTCTCATTGGGACGAACTTTGGGTTCCGAGCTCTCAAAAACTTAAAGGAAGTAAAGTTTGGACCATGTGTCGTCCAAACCACCTAAAGAACTCTCATTCGGACGAACTTTGAGTTCCAAACTCTCTCGAAACTCAAAAGGAGAAAAGTTTGGACCAACTTCGTCCAAACTAGATGAAAAACTCTCATTGGGACGAACTTTGGGTTCCGAGCTCTCAAAAACTTCAACGAAGTAAGGTTTGGACCATGTGTCGTCCAAAAAACCTAAATAACTCTCATTCGGACGAACTTTGAGTTCCAAACTCTCTCGAAACTCAAACGGAGCAAAGTTTGGACCAACTTCGTCCAAACTAGATGAAAAACTCTCATTGGGACGAACTTTGGGTTCCGAGCTCTCAAAAACTTCAACAAAGTAAGGTTTGGACCATGTGTCGTCCAAAAAACCTAAATAACTCTCATTCGGACGAACTTTGAGTTCCAAACTCTCTCGAAACTCAAACGGAGCAAAGTTTGGACCAACTTCGTCCAAACTAGATGAAAAACTCTCATTGGGACGAACTTTGGGTTCCGAGCTCTCAAAAACTTAAAGGAAGTAAAGTTTGGACCATGTGTCGTCCAAACCACCAAAAGAACTCTCATTCGGACGAACTTTGAGTTCCAAACTCTCTCTAAACTCAAACGGAGCAAAGTTTGGACGAACTTTGTCCAAACTAGATGAAAAACTCTCATTGGGACGAACTTTGGGTTCCGAGCTCACAAAAACTTCAACGAAGTAAGGTTTGGACCATGTGTCGTCCAAAAAACCTAAAGAACTCTCATTCGGACGAACTTTGAGTTCCAAACTCTCTCGAAACTCAAACGGAGCAAAGTTTGGACCAACTTCGTCCAAACTAGATGAAAAACTCTCATTGGGACGAACTTTGGGTTCCGAGCTCTCAAAAACTTAAAGGAAGTAAAGTTTGGACCATGTGTCGTCCAAACCACCTAAAGAACTCTCATTCGGACGAACTTTGAGTTCCAAACTCTCTCGAAACTCAAAAGGAGAAAAGTTTGGACCAACTTCGTCCAAACTAGATGAAAAACTCTCATTGGGACGAACTTTGGGTTCCGAGCTCTCAAAAACTTCAACGAAGTAAGGTTTGGACCATGTGTCGTCCAAACCACCTAAAGAACTCTCATTCGGACGAACTTTGAGTTCCAAACTCTCTCGAAACTCAAACGGAGCAAAGTTTGGACCAACTTCGTCCAAACTAGATGAAAAACTCTCATTGGGACGAACTTTGGGTTCCGAGCTCTCAAAAACTTCAACGAAGTAAGGTTTGGACCATGTGTCGTCCAAAAAACCTAAATAACTCTCATTCGGACGAACTTTGAGTTCCAAACTCTCTCGAAACTCAAACGGAGCAAAGTTTGGACCAACTTCGTCCAAACTAGATGAAAAACTCTCATTGGGACGAACTTTTGGTTCCGAGCTCTCAAAAACTTAAAGGAAGTAAAGTTTGGACCATGTGTCGTCCAAACCACCTAAAGAACTCTCATTCGGACGAACTTTGAGTTCCAAACTCTCTCGAAACTCAAACAGAGCAAAGTTTGGACCAACTTCGTCCAAACTAGATGAAAAACTCTCATTGGGACGAACTTTGGGTTCCGAGCTCTCAAAAACTTCAACGAAGTAAGGTTTGGACCATGTGTCGTCCAAAAAACCTAAAGAACTCTCATTCGGACGAACTTTGAGTTCCAAACTCTCTCGAAACTCAAACGGAGCAAAGTTTTGACCAACTTCGTCCAAACTAGATGAAAAACTCTCATTGGGACGAACTTTGGGTTCCGAGCTCTCAAAAACTTAAAGGAAGTAAAGTTTGGACCATGTGTCGTCCAAACCACCTAAAGAACTCTCATTCGGACGAACTTTGAGTTCCAAACTCTCTCGAAACTCAAACGGAGCAATGTTTGGACCAACTTCGTCCAAACTAGATGAAAAACTCTCATTGGGACGAACTTTGGGTTCCGAGCTCTCAAAAACTTAAAGGAAGTAAAGTTTGGACCATGTGTCGTCCAAACCACCTAAAGAACTCTCATTCGGACGAACTTTGAGTTCCAAACTCTCTCGAAACTCAAACGGAGCAAAGTTTGGACCAACTCCGTCCAAACTAGATGAAAAACTCTCATTGGGACGAACTTTGGGTTCCGAGCTCTCAAAAACTTAAAGGAAGTAAAGTTTGGACCATGTGTCGTCCAAACCACCTAAAGAACTCTCATTCGGACGAACTTTGAGTTCCAAACTCTCTCGAAACTCAAACGGAGCAAAGTTTGGACCAACTTCGTCCAAACTAGATGAAAAACTCTCATTGGGACGAACCTTGGGTTTCGAGCTCTCAAAAACTTCAACGAAGTAAGGTTTGGACCATGTGTCGTCCAAAAAACCTAAAAAACTCTCATTCGGACGAACTTTGAGTTCCAAACTCTCTCGAAACTCAAACGGAGCAAAGTTTGGACCAACTTCGTCCAAACTAGATGAAAAACTCTCATTGGGACGAACTTTGGGTTCCGAGCTCTCAAAAACTTAAAGGAAGTAAAGTTTGGACCATGTGTCGTCCAAACCACCTAAAGAACTCTCATTCGGACGAACTTTGAGTTCCAAACTCTCTCGAAACTCAAAAGGAGAAAAGTTTGGACCAACTTCGTCCAAACTAGATGAAAAACTCTCATTGGGACGAACTTTGGGTTCCGAGCTCTCAAAAACTTCAACGAAGTAAGGTTTGGACCATGTGTCGTCCAAAAAACCTAAATAACTCTCATTCGGACGAACTTTGAGTTCCAAACTCTCTCGAAACTCAAACGGAGCAAAGTTTGGACCAACTTCGTCCAAACTAGATGAAAAACTCTCATTGGGACGAACTTTGGGTTCCGAGCTCTCAAAAACTTAAAGGAAGTAAGGTTTGGACCATGTGTCGTCCAAAAAACCTAAAGAACTCTCATTCGGACGAACTTTGAGTTCCAAACTCTCTCGAAACTCAAACGGAGCAAAGTTTGGACCAACTTCGTCCAAACTAGATGAAAATCTCTCATTGGGACGAACTTTGGGTTCCGAGCTCTCAAAAACTTAAAGGAAGTAAAGTTTGGACCATGTGTCGTCCAAACCACCTAAAGAACTCTCATTCGGACGAACTTTGAGTTCCAAACTCTCTCGAAACTCAAACGGAGCAAAGTTTGGACCAACTTCGTCCAAACTAGATGAAAAACTCTCATTGGGACGAACTTTGGGTTCCGAGCTCTCAAAAACTTCAACGAAGTAAGGTTTGGACCATGTGTCGTCCAAAAAACCTAAAGAACTCTCATTCGGACGAACTTTGAGTTCCAAACTCTCTCGAAACTCAAACGGAGCAAAGTTTGGACCAACTTCGTCCAAACTAGATGAAAAACTCTCATTGGGACGAACTTTGGGTTCCGAGCTCTCAAAAACTTAAAGGAAGTAAAGTTTGGACCATGTGTCGTCCAAACCACCTAAAGAACTCTCATTCGGACGAACTTTGAGTTCCAAACTCTCTCGAAACTCAAACGGAGCAAAGTTTGGACCAACTTCGTCCAAACTAGATGAAAAACTCTCATTGGGACGAACTTTGGGTTCCGAGCTCTCAAAAACTTCAACGAAGTAAGGTTTGGACCATGTGTCGTCCAAAAAACCTAAAGAACTCTCATTCGGACGAACTTTGAGTTCCAAACTCTCTCGAAACTCAAACGGAGCAAAGTTTGGACCAACTTCGTCCAAACTAGATGAAAAACTCTCATTGGGACGAACTTTGGGTTCCGAGCTCTCAAAAACTTAAAGGAAGTAAGGTTTGGACCATGTGTCGTCCAAAAAACCTAAAGAACTCTCATTCGGACGAACTTTGAGTTCCAAACTCTCTCGAAACTCAAACGGAGCAAAGTTTGGACCAACTTCGTCCAAACTAGATGAAAAACTCTCATTGGGACGAACTTTGGGTTCCGAGCTCTCAAAAACTTAAAGGAAGTAAAGTTTGGACCATGTGTCGTCCAAACCACCTAAAGAACTCTCATTCGGACGAACTTTGAGTTCCAAACTCTCTCGAAACTCAAACGGAGCAAAGTTTGGACCAACTTCGTCCAAACTAGATGAAAAACTCTCATTGGGACGAACTTTGGGTTCCGAGCTCTCAAAAACTTCAACGAAGTAAGGTTTGGACCATGTGTCGTCCAAAAAACCTAAATAACTCTCATTCGGACGAACTTTGAGTTCCAAACTCTCTCGAAACTCAAACGGAGCAAAGTTTGGACCAACTTCGTCCAAACTAGATGAAAAACTCTCATTGGGACGAACTTTGGGTTCCGAGCTCTCAAAAACTTAAAGGAAGTAAAGTTTGGACCATGTGTCGTCCAAACCACCTAAAGAACTCTCATTCGGACGAACTTTGAGTTCCAAACTCTCTCGAAACTCAAACGGAGCAAAGTTTGGACCAACTTCGTCCAAACTAGATGAAAAACTCTCATTGGGACGAACTTTGGGTTCCGAGCTCTCAAAAACTTCAACGAAGTAAGGTTTGGACCATGTGTCGTCCAAAAAACCTAAAGAACTCTCATTCGGACGAACTTTGAGTTCCAAACTCTCTCGAAACTCAAACGGAGCAAAGTTTGGACCAACTTCGTCCAAACTAGATGAAAAACTCTCATTGGGACGAACTTTGGGTTCCGAGCTCTCAAAAACTTAAAGGAAGTAAGGTTTGGACCATGTGTCGTCCAAAAAACCTAAAGAACTCTCATTCGGACGAACTTTGAGTTCCAAACTCTCTCGAAACTCAAACGGAGCAAAGTTTGGACCAACTTCGTCCAAACTAGATGAAAAATCTCTCATTGGGACGAACTTTGGGTTCCGAGCTCTCAAAAACTTAAAGGAAGTAAAGTTTGGACCATGTGTCGTCCAAACCACCTAAAGAACTCTCATTCGGACGAACTTTGAGTTCCAAACTCTCTCGAAACTCAAACGGAGCAAAGTTTGGACCAACTTCGTCCAAACTAGATGAAAAACTCTCATTGGGACGAACTTTGGGTTCCGAGCTCTCAAAAACTTCAACGAAGTAAGGTTTGGACCATGTGTCGTCCAAAAAACCTAAAGAACTCTCATTCGGACGAACTTTGAGTTCCAAACTCTCTCGAAACTCAAACGGAGCAAAGTTTGGACCAACTTCGTCCAAACTAGATGAAAAACTCTCATTGGGACGAACTTTGGGTTCCGAGCTCTCAAAAACTTAAAGGAAGTAAGGTTTGGACCATGTGTCGTCCAAAAAACCTAAAGAACTCTCATTCGGACGAACTTTGAGTTCCAAACTCTCTCGAAACTCAAACGGAGCAAAGTTTGGACCAACTTCGTCCAAACTAGATGAAAAACTCTCATTGGGACGAACTTTGGGTTCCGAGCTCTCAAAAACTTAAAGGAAGTAAAGTTTGGACCATGTGTCGTCCAAACCACCTAAAGAACTCTCATTCGGACGAACTTTGAGTTCCAAACTCTCTCGAAACTCAAACGGAGCAAAGTTTGGACCAACTTCGTCCAAACTAGATGAAAAACTCTCATTGGGACGAACTTTGGGTTCCGAGCTCTCAAAAACTTAAAGGAAGTAAGGTTTGGACCATGTGTCGTCCAAAAAACCTAAAGAACTCTCATTCGGACGAACTTTGAGTTCCAAACTCTCTCGAAACTCAAACGGAGCAAAGTTTGGACCAACTTCGTCCAAACTAGATGAAAAACTCTCATTGGGACGAACTTTGGGTTCCGAGCTCTCAAAAACTTAAAGGAAGTAAAGTTTGGACCATGTGTCGTCCAAACCACCTAAAGAACTCTCATTCGGACGAACTTTGAGTTCCAAACTCTCTCGAAACTCAAACGGAGCAAAGTTTGGACCAACTTCGTCCAAACTAGATGAAAAACTCTCATTGGGACGAACTTTGGGTTCCGAGCTCTCAAAAACTTCAACGAAGTAAGGTTTGGACCATGTGTCGTCCAAAAAACCTAAATAACTCTCATTCGGACGAACTTTGAGTTCCAAACTCTCTCGAAACTCAAACGGAGCAAAGTTTGGACCAACTTCGTCCAAACTAGATGAAAAACTCTCATTGGGACGAACTTTGGGTTCCGAGCTCTCAAAAACTTAAAGGAAGTAAAGTTTGGACCATGTGTCGTCCAAACCACCTAAAGAACTCTCATTCGGACGAACTTTGAGTTCCAAACTCTCTCGAAACTCAAACGGAGCAAAGTTTGGACCAACTTCGTCCAAACTAGATGAAAAACTCTCATTGGGACGAACTTTGGGTTCCGAGCTCTCAAAAACTTCAACGAAGTAAGGTTTGGACCATGTGTCGTCCAAAAAACCTAAAGAACTCTCATTCGGACGAACTTTGAGTTCCAAACTCTCTCGAAACTCAAACGGAGCAAAGTTTGGACCAACTTCGTCCAAACTAGATGAAAAACTCTCATTGGGACGAACTTTGGGTTCCGAGCTCTCAAAAACTTAAAGGAAGTAAGGTTTGGACCATGTGTCGTCCAAAAAACCTAAAGAACTCTCATTCGGACGAACTTTGAGTTCCAAACTCTCTCGAAACTCAAACGGAGCAAAGTTTGGACCAACTTCGTCCAAACTAGATGAAAAACTCTCATTGGGACGAACTTTGGGTTCCGAGCTCTCAAAAACTTAAAGGAAGTAAAGTTTGGACCATGTGTCGTCCAAACCACCTAAAGAACTCTCATTCGGACGAACTTTGAGTTCCAAACTCTCTCGAAACTCAAACGGAGCAAGTTTGGACCAACTTCGTCCAAACTAGATGAAAAACTCTCATTGGGACGAACTTTGGGTTCCGAGCTCTCAAAAACTTCAAGGAAGTAAAGTTTGGACCATGTGTCGTCCAAACCACCTAAAGAACTCTCATTCGGACGAACTTTGAGTTCCAAACTCTCTCGAAACTCAAACGGAGCAAAGTTTGGACCAACTTCGTCCAAACTAGATGAAAAACTCTCATTGGGACGAACTTTGGGTTCCGAGCTCTCAAAAACTTCAACGAAGTAAGGTTTGGACCATGTGTCGTCCAAAAAACCTAAAGAACTCTCATTCGGACGAACTTTGAGTTCCAAACTCTCTCGAAACTCAAACGGAGCAAAGTTTGGACCAACTTCGTCCAAACTAGATGAAAAACTCTCATTGGGACGAACTTTGGGTTCCGAGCTCTCAAAAACTTAAAGGAAGTAAGTTTGGACCATGTGTCGTCCAAACCACCTAAAGAACTCTCATTCGGACGAACTTTGAGTTCCAAACTCTCTCGAAACTCAAACGGAGCAAAGTTTGGACCAACTTCGTCCAAACTAGATGAAAAACTCTCATTGGGACGAACTTTGGGTTCCGAGCTCTCAAAAACTTCAACGAAGTAAGGTTTGGACCATGTGTCGTCCAAAAAACCTAAAGAACTCTCATTCGGACGAACTTTGAGTTCCAAACTCTCTCGAAACTCAAACGGAGCAAAGTTTGGACCAACTTCGTCCAAACTAGATGAAAAACTCTCATTGGGACGAACTTTGGGTTCCGAGCTCTCAAAAACTTAAAGGAAGTAAGGTTTGGACCATGTGTCGTCCAAAAAACCTAAAGAACTCTCATTCGGACGAACTTTGAGTTCCAAACTCTCTCGAAACTCAAACGGAGCAAAGTTTGGACCAACTTCGTCCAAACTAGATGAAAAACTCTCATTGGGACGAACTTTGGGTTCCGAGCTCTCAAAAACTTAAAGGAAGTAAAGTTTGGACCATGTGTCGTCCAAACCACCTAAAGAACTCTCATTCGGACGAACTTTGAGTTCCAAACTCTCTCGAAACTCAAACGGAGCAAAGTTTGGACCAACTTCGTCCAAACTAGATGAAAAACTCTCATTGGGACGAACTTTGGGTTCCGAGCTCTCAAAAACTTAAAGGAAGTAAGGTTTGGACCATGTGTCGTCCAAAAACCTAAAGAACTCTCATTCGGACGAACTTTGAGTTCCAAACTCTCTCGAAACTCAAACGGAGCAAAGTTTGGACCAACTTCGTCCAAACTAGATGAAAAACTCTCATTGGGACGAACTTTGGGTTCCGAGCTCTCAAAAACTTAAAGGAAGTAAGGTTTGGACCATGTGTCGTCCAAAACACCTAAAGAACTCTCATTCGGACGAACTTTGAGTTCCAAACTCTCTCGAAACTCAAACGGAGCAAAGTTTGGACCAACTTCGTCCAAACTAGATGAAAAACTCTCATTGGGACGAACTTTGGGTTCCGAGCTCTCAAAAACTTAAAGGAAGTAAGGTTTGGACCATGTGTCGTCCAAAAACCTAAAGAACTCTCATTCGGACGAACTTTGAGTTCCAAACTCTCTCGAAACTCAAACGGAGCAAAGTTTGGACCAACTTCGTCCAAACTAGATGAAAAACTCTCATTGGGACGAACTTTGGGTTCCGAGCTCTCAAAAACTTAAAGGAAGTAAGGTTTGGACCATGTGTCGTCCAAAAAACCTAAAGAACTCTCATTCGGACGAACTTTGAGTTCCAAACTCTCTCGAAACTCAAACGGAGCAAAGTTTGGACCAACTTCGTCCAAACTAGATGAAAAACTCTCATTGGGACGAACTTTGGGTTCCGAGCTCTCAAAAACTTAAAGGAAGTAAGTTTGGACCATGTGTCGTCCAAACCACCTAAAGAACTCTCATTCGGACGAACTTTGAGTTCCAAACTCTCTCGAAACTCAAACGGAGCAAAGTTTGGACCAACTTCGTCCAAACTAGATGAAAAACTCTCATTGGGACGAACTTTGGGTTCCGAGCTCTCAAAAACTTAAAGGAAGTAAGGTTTGGACCATGTGTCGTCCAAACCACCTAAAGAACTCTCATTCGGACGAACTTTGAGTTCCAAACTCTCTCGAAACTCAAACGGAGCAAAGTTTGGACCAACTTCGTCCAAACTAGATGAAAAACTCTCATTGGGACGAACTTTGGGTTCCGAGCTCTCAAAAACTTAAAGGAAGTAAGGTTTGGACCATGTGTCGTCCAAAAAACCTAAAGAACTCTCATTCGGACGAACTTTGAGTTCCAAACTCTCTCGAAACTCAAACGGAGCAAAGTTTGGACCAACTTCGTCCAAACTAGATGAAAAACTCTCATTGGGACGAACTTTGGGTTCCGAGCTCTCAAAAACTTAAAGGAAGTAAGGTTTGGACCATGTGTCGTCCAAAACACCTAAAGAACTCTCATTCGGACGAACTTTGAGTTCCAAACTCTCTCGAAACTCAAACGGAGCAAAGTTTGGACCAACTTCGTCCAAACTAGATGAAAAACTCTCATTGGGACGAACTTTGGGTTCCGAGCTCTCAAAAACTTAAAGGAAGTAAGGTTTGGACCATGTGTCGTCCAAAACACCTAAAGAACTCTCATTCGGACGAACTTTGAGTTCCAAACTCTCTCGAAACTCAAACGGAGCAAAGTTTGGACCAACTTCGTCCAAACTAGATGAAAAACTCTCATTGGGACGAACTTTGGGTTCCGAGCTCTCAAAAACTTAAAGGAAGTAAAGTTTGGACCATGTGTCGTCCAAACACCTAAAGAACTCTCATTCGGACGAACTTTGAGTTCCAAACTCTCTCGAAACTCAAACGGAGCAAAGTTTGGACCAACTTCGTCCAAACTAGATGAAAAACTCTCATTGGGACGAACTTTGGGTTCCGAGCTCTCAAAAACTTAAACGAAGTAAGGTTTGGACCATGTGTCGTCCAAAAAACCTAAAGAACTCTCATTCGGACGAACTTTGAGTTCCAAACTCTCTCGAAACTCAAACGGAGCAAAGTTTGGACCAACTTCGTCCAAACTAGATGAAAAACTCTCATTGGGACGAACTTTGGGTTCCGAGCTCTCAAAAACTTAAAGGAAGTAAGGTTTGGACCATGTGTCGTCCAAACCACCTAAAGAACTCTCATTCGGACGAACTTTGAGTTCCAAACTCTCTCGAAACTCAAACGGAGCAAAGTTTGGACCAACTTCGTCCAAACTAGATGAAAAACTCTCATTGGGACGAACTTTGGGTTCCGAGCTCTCAAAAACTTCAACGAAGTAAGGTTTGGACCATGTGTCGTCCAAAACACCTAAAGAACTCTCATTCGGACGAACTTTGAGTTCCAAACTCTCTCGAAACTCAAACGGAGCAAAGTTTGGACCAACTTCGTCCAAACTAGATGAAAAACTCTCATTGGGACGAACTTTGGGTTCCGAGCTCTCAAAAACTTAAAGGAAGTAAAGTTTGGACCATGTGTCGTCCAAACCACCTAAAGAACTCTCATTCGGACGAACTTTGAGTTCCAAACTCTCTCGAAACTCAAACGGAGCAAAGTTTGGACCAACTTCGTCCAAACTAGATGAAAAACTCTCATTGGGACGAACTTTGGGTTCCGAGCTCTCAAAACTTAAAGGAAGTAAGGTTTGGACCATGTGTCGTCCAAAACACCTAAAGAACTCTCATTCGGACGAACTTTGAGTTCCAAACTCTCTCGAAACTCAAACGGAGCAAAGTTTGGACCAACTTCGTCCAAACTAGATGAAAAACTCTCATTGGGACGAACTTTGGGTTCCGAGCTCTCAAAACGTAAAGGAAGTAAGGTTTGGACCATGTG
>JAETGN010000285.1:0-80443 GCA_017139565.1 Luffa aegyptiaca
TTAGCTTTACTGGAAAGTAACCTAAATGTTTTAAGATAATCAAGAGTAAAGCAGTCATGAACACTGGTTGTTTAAGACTGCTACTACTCAATGTGAAAAGAGGCAAAGTTTCTCCTAAAGGAAAATACCTTTCTTTGGTTTTAAGGTAGACCATATTAATCTCAATTTGATTGGGAGATTGGTCAAGAGTGAACTTCTAAGCGAGTTAGAAGATGACTCTCTACTACCTTGTAAGTCATGCCTTATAGGCAATATGACTGATAGGTCTTTTACTGGAAAAGATTTAAGAGCCAAAGAGCCCTTGGAGCTTGTACATTTGGATCATTGTGGTTCAATATGTTAAAGCAGTGGGAGGACATGAATAATTCATTTTTTTTGGATGATTATTCAAAGGTATGAGTATCTTTACCTAATGCAACTTAAGTCTGAAGCTCTTGAGATATTCGAAGGGGCTTAGGACTGAAGTTGAAAACTTGTTAGGTGAGATGATAAAAACACTTCGATCTGATCAAAGTGTTGAGTATAGGGATTTGAGATTCCAGGACTATTTGATAGTACATGGGATCACACCCTAAATCTCATTTAGGAGAAATGGAACCCTATTGGATATGGTTCATTCCATGTTGAGCTATGCTCAATTGTCTGACTCGTTTTGGGGTCATGCAGTGTTGACTGCATTGCATACTGCAGTAGGCAACCCCAAAGAAAACGAGAAGTGGATACTTCTTCAATTCACAAGAGAATAAAGAATTTGTATCGACAAATGCTAAATTCTCAGAAGAAGTCCACATCAAAAATCATAAACCACAAGAGTAAAGTCGGTTTAAGTAAGTTAACTAATGAAGCTACAGTAACATCCACAAGAGTTGTTGATGAGGTTGGCTGTTCAACAAGAGTTGTTGATGGATCAATGCATCTAGTCAGACACATCCATCTCAATAGTTGAGAGTGCCTCGATGTAGTGGGAGGGTTATATTATAACCTGAACGTTACATGGGCTTGATTGAAGCCTAGGTCATCATACTTGATGATGGCATTAGAGGATTCATTATCTTTTAGAAAGAAAATGAATGATGTTGACAACGATCAGAGGATTAAAGCCATGAACCTAGAAATGAAGTCTTTTGTATTTCACTTCCATCTGGGATCTTGTAGATCTGTTGATGGGTAACACCTATTAGTTACAAGTGGATTTACGAGAGGAAACGAGACATTCATGTCTTAACCAGAAGGGTTCATACAACAAGATCAAAAGCAAAAGGGTTTGCAAGCTTAAGTGATCCATTCATGGATTGACCTAAGCATTTCGATCTTGAAATATAAGATTTGATATAGTGACCAAATCTTTTGGCTTTAATCAGAACATTGATGAGTCTTGTGTTTACAAGTGATCATCAATAGTTCAGTAGCTTACTTAGTGTTGTATATGATTGATATCCTAATCATTGGGAATGATGTAGGTTATCTTACTGACTAGTAAAAGGAGCTAGCAGCTCAATTCCAAATGAAAATTTGGGAGAAGCTGAGTTTGTTCTTGGGATCCAAATTGTTTAGGAACCGTAAGAACAAAAAGCTAGCCTTGTCTCAAGTATCTTATATCTACAAAATGTTAGTTAGATATAAGATGCAGAATTCCAATAAGGGTTCACTACCTTTTAGACATGGAATTCTTTTGTCTAAGAAAATGTTTCCTAAGACACCTCAAGAGGTTGAGGACATGAGACGAATGCCCTATGCAATAGGGATTGTCAGTAAGTATCAATCTAATCCAAGATTTGATCACTGGAAAACCGTTAAGAATATCCTCAAGCATCTTAGGAGAACGAGGAACTATATGCTCGTGTATGGGACTAAGGATTTGATCCTTACAGGATACACTGACATGGATTTTAAGACTGATAAGGATTTAAGGAAATCTACATCAGCATCTATGGTCAATCTTTACAAATGAGCTATAGTATGACATAGTTACAGTCTTGACCATATAGGCCGAAAATATAGCTACTTGTGAAGCAGCGATAGAGACTGTATGGCTTAAGAAGTTCTTGACTGATTTGGAATGTGTTCCAAATGTGAACTTGCCCATCACACTTTATAGTGATACAGTGGTGTTATGGCAAATTCAAAAGAACCTCGCAGCCCAAGACAAACAGACACATTGAATTGAATGGATTTTGCTGATTAATTCACGAAGGCTCTCTCGGCTAAAGTGTTTGAGGGTCATCTAGAAGGTCTAGGTCTACGAGTTATGTACAAAAATGAAATCTAGGGCAAGTGGGAGAAATGTAATTGGTATAGTGATACCATTATGTAATGGGTATAGTGATGCCCTAGTTTATTGTATTTGTACATTGTATATGTTTTATACATGTATTTATACACCTGCTGCTGTATAGATTATTGTACATCCCACTAAACTAGAGTTTTAGTTCAAGTGGGAGTTTGTTGGGTTTTACGCCCTAAAACTCGTAGATAGTGAATGTAGCTGATAAAAGAAAGCAAGGTGAGATTCAAGCTTTACAAGAGAAGATAGCTTGAGAGTTCTCAGCGCATGCCTTTGCAATACAAGATGAAGTCTTTTATAGACTCCGGACTTCAAATAAAATTGAATGCGGAAAATTAAAAGATAAGATCGAATAATCAGGACAGGACCCCTGACAGATTCGTCTTTTTGAAAAGTAGTAACGACAAAATTGAAAAAGTAAATCTAAATTATTATTCCGACAGGACAGGACCCCTGACGGATAGACGTGACTTAAAGAAAAATAATTAAAGCAAATATTACAAAAGACAAAATAGGAAAAGGTAAGAAGATAAGATATCATGTCTGCCACTTTTCAACTGTTGAAGATGCTTCAGCTTTATCTCTTTTTAGTAGATAAGATTCTTTATCTTGTCGGCTGAATTATTAGCTCCAATCCTAACCCTCGATCACCCTAGGCGGATTATAGGCTAAACCCGGACTTACATCATCATCTGCCGGTAAACGCCAAACTAGGTCCTCACGATCTAGGAAAGTTGTTAACAATTTTTGCCTTCAAAATATCGAAGTCTTGTATCTTGATCGTACTGCTGCTTCATCTTCTAAGGCTGTGCTTTGGCAGAAATGTATTTACAGTGCAAACTAGAATAATTACAGAGTTTACACCTTTTAGATCTAGAGAAGAGAATTTACAACACTTTTTTTTTTTTTTTTTTTTTTTTTTTTAGATTTGACGGAATTACTTCCTTTTGAAGTATTCCTGAAATACTAACTGCTTCTATGTGAAACAGGATTATTTGACTCGGAGCTCACATGGGTTGTGAGTCGAGGAACGGGTCGTCCAGATCGTAATCCGGATCTTCGTCTTCTCCTTGAGCAGAAGAAGCTGGGGACGCGCTTGAAGCCGCCATCTGGAGAATTCTTTGAAAATCTGCATCAGATGTGGTCTGTGCTAGAGCTGCTAGGAGCTTGGATTTGTCATTGAGAAATTCTGCATTCCTCTTGATGTCGATATCCTGAAGATATCCATTGGCTGCAAACCACTCTTTAACTTTGTTGAGGGTTGCGTTCTGGAAATTGAATTTATCCCACCACTTGATCTTTAGGATCTTGGTGACTGTTTTGTACTGAGGTTGATTGCTGGTCGAGAAGTTCCAGCAAAAAATCCATGGAATTTGAAAATATAGACAGAATCTCATTGAGTTATGAAACGCTGTCTTTTGAATGTTCCTTGCAAAGTGATAATATGATTCTTGCAAGGGTGTTGGTAAAATATCATCCGAAAGACCGAATGTATTCCACCATTGAATAAACCACAGTGGGAATGTGATTTTGTAAGCATTTTGGCAGAAAGAAATGAACCAAGAATGCTTATAGTTTGAATACCACATAACATTATACCAGGCTCTTATGTAGTCCCGATATGAATATGTTTGTGGAACGAAAGGCTTTGAAAAGGATTTGTCCGTGTACAATCCTTGATTCCAGTGGGTCGGATTCAAGGCTTTGAATATTTTTAATTTGGAATAAGCGATCATTGATGGATCGTTTTTGTCTGGAATATGAGTAATCTCGGCTGACTTGGTGTCGACGAGAATGAACTCGTAGAAGGTACGAGTTTTGTTCAGATCCTCAGGCATGAAATTGAAGCCTGTAGGATACATGTTTGAAACGGTCTCTTCAAGATTGAGACCTTGAAATTCAGGTTCTATGATGGGTTCATAGATAACCTGGGATTTTTGAAAATAACCTTTGATCTCTGGGCGAGGTACAAACCTCTTTTCCGGTGTTACCGCCGCAGAGTAGGTTGAAGAGATGGGATTGATGATCCCGACTGAAGAGGGAGAGACAGGAGGTCTCAGTTGAACGACTCCGCCTGAAGGACGGACGAGGTTGGCCGAAGGCCGTGGAGGTGGAGTAGAAGACTCCATTGGAGGCATAGGGCGTATACCGCCTTGCCTTGATCTGGAACGGGTTACCGGAGTAAACCCTAATTCCATTGCATATTGATCTGCACTCATGGGAGGAGGTGCAGAGAGGAAGAAGATGGGCGACTGCCCCTTGAAGAGGAGGCTCTGCCTCTTGCTTCACTCATTCACTCTTTTTCTTTTCTTTGGCAGAAGGGAGAGAGAGAGGAGAGAGTTTTGGAGTTAGAAACTCCCTTGAGAGATAATCAGCAAGGGGGTTTCAGTTCCTTTTATAGGCAAAATTTTGAAATCAAAGCACGAAAGAATTGCTTGCCATCTGGCAAAGATTTGTTTGAAACAAGATTTTTAACATCTTTTTCCAAACGAATTTTGAGCTTGAGAATCGTTTTGATGGTAAAACTTTTGTTTATCAAATCACCTTGAAATTTTTGAACACAGAGAACTATTGCCAGTAACTCCTTTTTGACGGTGGAGTAATTTTTCTGAGTTTCGTTCCAGATTCCTGAGTGGAATCGGATAATTGACTCGTTCTTATCAAGACACTGTTTTAGGATTCCTCCATATCCAATGTCTGATGCATCTGTCTCTACGATCAGATGTGCTTTTGGATTGATAAGACTTAAACAGGGAAGTGATTTGACTAAAGCTTTTATCTTTTGAACAGCTTTAGTATGTTCATTGGACCATGGCTTTGGATTTTTCCTAAGCCTTTGAAAAAGCGGTTTGCAAATGGGTCTGAGGTTTTGAATAAAATCAGACACATAATTGAGACAGCCCAAAACCTTTGAAGTTGGGTTTTTTCTGTAATTTGGTCCGGAAAATTTGAAGCAAAGTTTATGGACCTTTGAATTGGTTTAATCAGGCCCATTGATATTGAAGCCCAAAAATTTAATCTGGGTTGAAAAAGTTTGACTTTTGGTAGAGAGACTACCAAACCATTTTGTTTAAAACTTTGATAAATATATCCAAATGTTTGAAATGTTGATCGATGCTTGAGGAGAAAACCAAGACATCGTCAATGTAAACAATTGTAAAATCTTGGAAATCATTGAAAAATCATTCATGATTTTTTGAAATTCTGATGGGGCATTCTTTAGCCCAAATGGCATGACGTTCCATTCGTATTGCCCGAATGGCACATTGAAAGCGGTTTTATATTTATCTTTTCGGAAATTTGAATTTGCCAGAAACCTGACTTCATGTCAAATTTCGAAAATACTTTTGCTTTTGAAATCCTTTTTAAAAGGTCTTGTTTATTTGGAATTGGATATCTAATCCATTCCAAAACTTTGTTTAAAGGCTTGTAATTGATTACTAACCTTGGCACACCACGCTCCTGTTCGGCTGCGTTGTTGACATAGAATGCTGCACACGACCATGGGCTTTTGGATGGTCGAATCAGCTTCTTATTGAGCAAATCCTGTATTTCTTTTTTACAGAACGTTAGTAAATCCGAATTCATTTGAATTGGTCTTGCCTTTGTTGGATTTTTGATTCATCAAAATCTTTTGAGTAAGGAAGTTGAACAATGTGTTTTTTCCTTGCCCAAAAAGCATTTGGAAATTTGAGCAAATCTCTTTTTCAATTTTGTTTTCCAACTCTTTATTTTACAATAACAGAGGATTTTGAGGTTTTCATCAATCTTTTTATAACTGATGTCCTCTTTGAGAAAAGAAATTTGTTTTTGTTTTTGCCGAATTTCATTTAAACTCTTCCATAAAATCAACTGGAAGGATTGGGCAAATAAATTCAAAAGTTATTTCTGAACCGGCAAAATTTGAAACCAAACCGTTTTCGGTTATTTTAATAGGATAGAGTTGTGTTAGGAATGGGGTTCCTAAGATCAACTCTTGTTTGAGGTCTTTGACCAAAAGAAATGAGCAAACAATACATATGTCATTGTTGCAAATGTGGCATTTGAAAGTTTGTACTGCACACAAAGACGCTGGCCATTGGCACTGTTAAGTCTTTGAGTGGTTTTTTCAAAATACTTTGTAGGGATGAGTCCCTGTTGAATACAATTTTGATCTGCCCCTGAATCAATTAGGGCTTTGACCGTGATTTGAAAATCCTCAATTTTTAGGTAATCATTGAATACCATTTTTGAAATTGAGATTTGTAATTGATTAGAAGAAAATCTTTTTCTTCATCATTGGAAATCAAAGGTTTTGATTTGAGATTGTTGATCTCGATTTTGATCAAATCTATCGATTTTGCTTTTCTCTATCTCTTTCTTGAGATTGTTGATTTCAAATTGAAGATCTTGAATAGAAGAAGGTTGAGGGTCAGCTTTTGGTTTGAAGAAATCGTCCCTTTTGAGAATTTCGGAAAGAGAGGGTTGCTCAACCTTTTCTATGAACTCAGAAGTTCTTTGAGAAGACAAAGACTGTTTGAGGGTTTTCAGAATTGTCTTCTTCATTTCCTTATCCTCTATATGGTCTATAGAGTTAAAGAGAACTTCTTGTTCTAGTGTAAGGACATTTATGCATTGTCCTTCACAATCCTTTTTACAAGCTTTGATGCCTTCAGATTCTTTGCTCTGGCTATCGCTAGAGATTTCTGAATCTGTGTCGTTGAATTGAAATTCGTTCAATTCTTGATCAGAGCTATCATAGATAGAAGAATACTCTTCTTCTATATCCAGCTCATTGATTCTAAGGTTGGGACATCTATTTGCATAGTGTCCTTCCTTTCGACATTTAAAACAAAAGGTTTTTCCCTTTGTCTTAAAGGCAGCTTGCCTTGGTCTGGGTTGATCCCGAGATTGTCTATTCTTGAATCGAGGATTTGGATTGTATTGCCTTTTTGGGAAATACTTTCTCGATTGCCTCTGGAAATACTGAGGTCTTTCGAATTGGTTTTTGTAAAACCTTCGGCTGTTACGCCGTCGGATTATTTTGTTTGCAGAGCGATTTGGTTCTTCCAAACGCTCGCAACCATATTGAGAGCAAAAGGCTTTCATATCTCTGAGCCTGCCCTTTTCATCTTTGGACTTTGCGCTGAATTTTTATTTCATTGCAAATTTGAAGTCCACAGTTGATGACATATGATGTAAGATCACCATATGTTATATTGTTCCAATCGATTTGTCCATTATATCGTTCCTTTAGAGTCAAATAGATTCTTTCAGAAACGTAATTTGGAAGGCCATCCAGAAATTTTTCTTTCCAGTGGCTCCAATGTGGATCTTTCATATGGAAGACCCTAGAATGAACATGTCCTTGTACCAATTGAAGTTGGCCAAGTTTTTGCATCTAAGATTTTTGAGAATTGTTCTTTGAGTGTCTTCATGCTTCACACTATGGGCTGTTGTGAAGTGCCAAGAGATTGCATAGACCAGTGCCTCTACGGCATCTTGCTGATCTACTTCTTCTTCTATGATGACCACTTTAGGCGGAGTTTTTGATGATTCAGGTTTAGTAATAGGTTCTCCACCTATTCTAATTCCTGGATCGGCTTTGGTATCGGGAACTTCCCTTTTTCTTTTGACTTTGGTGGAATGAGTTTTGATCTCATTTCTGAGGGAAGCACTAAGAGCATCCCACCATGCTTTGAGAATACCTGTGAATCCATTAATAAGGGTGGAACAGGCGACATGATTTGAATTGCCATTTTCTTGGAAAGAAGTTGCGGCAATGAGCATTTCAGATAGCATGTCTTGGATTTGTCTATCTGATTTTCCATCTAGGTTCCAAACCACAATGGATTGTCCATCGAATTGCTTGGTTTTTCCGAACCTATAATTTTGCTCGTAATTGAGGTCAGGCATAGAAGGCCTTTGGTACCAATTTACTCTATCACCTGGATTGTAACCCAGTTTGTTTAGAGATGGAGGATCTTCTAAATGAAGACCTTTGAGTTGTCAATGATTGATTCAACATCTTCACTATCTGTATCGTCGAGGGTGTTAAGCTGATTAGAGCTTTCTCCTCTTGAGATGGCAGATAGTTTTTGTCGATTTCCTCCAAAAGTTTCGTTTTTGGAGTTTTTCGGTTGACTTGCTCAAGAGGACTGAACATTGGTTTAACTGGCTGGAGGAGGATCAATTAATTCCTCTAGCCGATAAACTTGTTCAGCTATTGAGGTAAGCATCCGATTTGAGAAGTTGTTCTGACATTGGATGCTTTTGATTTCCTTGTTAGTAGGAGGTTGAGCTTCCTCGCTTTCTCTAACAAGTTGGAAGGGTTTGGCGACAATCCTTTCATGGTAGAAACTGTCGAATTCGACATCTTCCATGGGAGGAAAGTTACCTTGAACTTCGCCCCTTCTGGCGGTTCTCCATCTTTCTTTTTCTTAATGGCACAAATATGGGAAAATTCATCCCTTTGATTGAACCATCTAAAGAAAAGATATGTTCTTGGAGTTTGTCAAGGGTTTTGAAATACACTTCTTTGAATGCCTTCCTCTGCTCTGCAGAGTAAGTTGTGAAGAAGTGATTTCTTGCATCCTTGTTTTTCCCGCCATGAATTCTCTTTGAAGGGCTACTTTGTCAACCTTGAATTCGTTATCTGAGATGATAACATTTAACTGACTTTTGAAAACAGATTCCGTTTCCATGTCAGTTTGAGAAGGAGAAGGAGGTTTTTCTTCTTCATATTGAAAATTTGGAATTCCTTCTTCCAGCCTTACAGATTTGACTCTAAGTGAGCCAGATCTTCCAATACTTTGAAGAGACTCTGGTCTGATACCAGAGGTACTTGGTCTGGAACTCATGAACTCCTTTTTGTTCATGTTTTCCTTCAAGATTGGGAAACGAGGTTCTTCCTCATCGAATTTGATTTCTACTCTCCCATCTGGGTGCTCGATGATGTGAGAGAGTTCTTTTTTCTTTCTTCTTGGGGACGAAGGCATTTTCAATTGTCCAAGAAGGGTTTTTGGTAAGGCTATCCCATGAAAGCATCTTTGGGACACTGACAGAGGATTTATTGATGTTGGTCTCGATAAGCATGGTTTTTCCTTTGGGGGATTGTACCAATGCTTTCGGTTCCATTGAGGAAGTAAGGGTTTTGTAGGTAATCTTGTATAGGTGTCATCTTCTTGACACCTTCTTCAAGATTTAAACATTCGGTTCCATTGAGGAAGTAAGGGTTTTGTAGGTAATCTTGTATAGGAGTGTCATCTTCTTGACACCTTCTTCAAGATTTAAACCTTTTCCCGTAACTTCCAAGGTTAAGGTTTTGAGAATATGGGGGTCATCTAATGCCACCATAAAGTTTGGAAAACAATTGAAATAAACTGGTCCATCGGCAAGATTGGATTCGATGATACCAAGGAGAGAGTTAGAGAAGTCTTTATGACGTCTATCTCTCAGAATCGCAAGAACAGGGGTATCGAGACCCGTTCTGAACATTGGACGAAGGGCGACTTGAACAGCTCCGATATGAAGGAACTGAAAGTCTTTTCTGTGTTTGAGGATGTCGTCTTTTGGAAATAATTGAATTGAATCAATATTTCCATAGACTGGAATTTTGCGTTCAACAATCTTTATGCAATGTTGTTCTTTGAAATTGAACGTATTGTGCATATAGATTGTTTATTGTCAAGCTTGGGCAAACCCCATGCTTGAAGATTGTTTTCGATCTTTGCTATATGCAAAGCTTCGTTTGAGATGTCAGAGCCGGATGAGGCCATATGCTGGTCCTCGATTTCATTTTGAGTTAGCTCCTTTGAGGGAGCAGGTTTTGAGGGAAGAGTTTTGAAAAGAATTTTCTTTAGAAGAGACATTGATTATTCAAGAAAAACATTTTTCAAAACTTCAAACAATAAACTTTGAAAACGAAAACTATTTCTTTGAGTTGATAATCAAAAGATATTTACCTTAACTTACTCTTCCGGCAAGAAGGCAAGGTAGGCTGACCAACGGATTCACCGCGCTTCTTTGCGTCTTACAACCGGGACCACCAACCGGCAACAGTCCTTCGCAGCTGTCCTTCGGAGTAAATGAAAGTAAATAGCTTCTGACGATCTCTTCGTCGAAGACAGTTTTTGAATTCAAAGGTTATGAATGAATTTGTGAAAGATGGTTTCTGGAATAGATCTCCTCTCCCCCAGAAAAAAAATTTGAAATCAACAAATTGAACACTCAGAAATTGATAAATTTGCTCTTTATGAAAGGCTCTGATACCAGATTGACAACAGCTTGGGCGCCCTTGGGAGGATCGACTAGCTGATAAAAGAAAGCAAGGTGAGATTCAAGCTTTACAAGAGAAGATAGCTTGAGAGTTCTCAGCGCATGCCTTTGCAATACAAAGATGAAGTCTTTATAGACTCCGGACTTCAAAATAAAATTGAATGCGGAAAATTAAAAGATAAATTAAATGAGATTTAATTAAACTATAGTCTATGAGAGAAATAAATATTTGAAGAAGTTCAAATATTAATATGAATTTGATTCATAATAAATTATAGGATATAAGAGAATTTGAAGGAGTTCAAATTTTAATATGAATTTGATTCATATTATAGAATTAATTAATTGAAGGCCTGAAATTAAATATATGATATTTAATTGGTGATTAATTAATTGTGCTTAATTAATTAAATATATGAATTAATGGATTAATTATTAATTGTAAATTTAATCACCTTATGGAAGTAATTAATCATTTATGGAATGATTTAATCACTTATGGAAGTGATCAATCATTTATGGAAAAGATTAATCAATTGTGGAATTGATTGGTCATAGAATTGATTAATTATGGAAAAGATTAATCAGTTATGTAAATAATTGATTTTAAATGAATATTTTATTCATGCCTTTCTCCTATAAATAGAACACTAAACCTAGGGTTTAGGTGATTACCACCACATATGGCCACCATAAGGTCCTCTCATATTCTCTCAACTCAAGAACTCTAGGGAGAATTTTCTCTCTAGAGTTTTTCCCATTCAAGATTAGGTAGTCCCCACAACTACGTTCCTAATCTCAGAGTTATAGCGGGGAAGATCAAATGGTGGTGTTCTTCGTTGTTGCAGAGCAATCAAGAATTTGAAGTATTCAGAGTCGTCAACGAAGGTAGTTTCTCACCGCTTAACCTTTTGCCAATGCATTGGTATTTTAGTAGAAACAAAATTAACTACGAACGTCCAATAGCTCCGCTGTAACGGAATTGGGAATTCCAATCCTTCATTTGGACGACACAAGGTCAAAACTTTGCTACGTTTAAGGTTTTGAGAGCTCGGAACCCAAAGTTCGTCGCAATGAAGTTTTTCAGATGGTTTGGACGAACTTGGTCCAACTTTGCTCCGTTTTGAGTTTTGGAGAATTTAGAACTCAAAGTTCGGCCCAATGAGAGTTCTTTAGGTGGTTTGGACGACACATGGTCAAAACTTTGCTCCGTTTCAGGTTTTGAGAGCTCGGAACCCAAGTTCGTCCCAATGAGAGTTTTTCATGTGGTTTGGACGAACTTGGTCCAAACTTTGCTCCGTTTTGAGTTTTGGAGAGTTTGGAACTCAAAGTTTGGCCCAATGAGAGTTCTTTAGGTTGTTTGGACGACACATGGTCAAACTTTGCTCCGTTTAAGGTTTTGAGAGCTTGGAACCCAAAGTTCGTCCCAATGAGAGTTTTTCTCTGGTTTGGACGAACTTGGTCCAAACTTCGCTCCGTTTTGAGTTTTGGAGAGTTTGGAACTCAAAGTTCGGCCCAATGAGAGTTCTTTAGGTGGCTTGGACGACACATGGTCAAAACTTGCTCCGTTTAAGGTTTGAGAGCTCGGAACCCAAAGTTCAACCCAATGAGAGTTTTTCATCTGGTTTGGACGAACTTGGTCACAACCTATTGGCTTCCGTTTGAGTTTTGGCAGAGTTTGGAACTCACAAGTCGGCCCAATGGAGTTCTTTAGGTAGGTTTGGGGACAGAGACATGGTCAAACCTTTGCTCCGTTTAAGAGTATTTGAGAGTCGGATGCCCAAAGTTCGTCGCAAATGTAGAGTTTTTAAGATGGTTTTGGACGAACTTGGTCCAAACTTTTCTCCGTTTGTGTTTATGGGAGCGGTTTTGAACTCAAAGTTCTGGCCTACCGTTGAGGATTCATTATGAGGTGGTTTGGACGAGATCCATGGTCAAAACTTTGCTACGTTTCAGGTTTTGAGAGCTCGGAACCCAAAGTTCGTCGCAATGAGAGTTTTTCAGATGGTTTGGACGAACTTGGTCCGAACTTTGCTACCGTTTTGAGTTTTGGAGAGTTTAGAACTCAAAGTTCGGCCCAATGAGACTTTGTTTAGTGTTTGGACGACACTTGGTAAAAACTTTGTCCGTTTCAGGTTTTGAGAGCTCGGAACCAAAGTTCGTCCCAATGAGAGTTTTTCATGTGGTTTGGACGAACTTGGTCCAAACTTTGCTCCGTTTTGAGTTTTGGAGAGTTTGGAACTCAAAGTTCGGCCCAATGAGAGTTCTTTTAGGTGGTTTGGACGACACTTGGTCAAAACTATTGCTCCGTTTAAGGTTTTGAGAGCTCGGAACCCAAAGTTCGTCCCAATGAGAGTATTTCATATGGTTTGACGAACTTGGTCCAAACTTTGCTCTGTTTTGAGTTTTGGAGAGTTTTGAACTCAAACTTCAGCCCAATGAGAGTTCTTTAGGTTGTTTGGACGACATAAGGTCAAAACTTTGCTACGTTTCAGGTTTTGAGAGCTCGGAACCCAAAAGTTCGTCGCAATGAGAGTTATTCAGATCGTTTGGACGAACTTGGTCCAAACTTTGCTCCGTTTTGAGTTTTGGAGAGTTTAGAACTCAAAGTTCGGCCCAATGAGAGTTCTTAGGTGGTTTGGACGACACATGGTCAAAACTTTGCTCCGTTTCAGGTTTAAAGTTCGTCCCAATGAGAGTTTTTCATGTGGTTTGGACGAACTTGGTCCAAAACTTGCTACCGTTTTGAGTTTTGGAGAGTTTGGAACTCAAAGTTCGGCCCATGAGTTCTTTAGGTTGTTGGACGACACATGGTCAAACTTTCTCCGTTAAGGTTTTGAGAGCTCGGAACCAAAAGTTCGTCCAGATGAGAGTTTTTCTCTGGTTTGGACGAACTTGGTCCACAAACTTTGCTCCGTTTTGAGTTTTGGAGAGTTTGGAACTCAAAGTTCGGCCCAATGAGACTTGTTTAGGTGGTTTGGACGACACTTGGTAAAAACTTTGCGCCGTTTGCAAGGTTTTGAGAGCCCGGAACCCAACAGGTCGTCCCAATGAGAGTTTTTTCATGTGGTTTGGACGACTTGGTCCAAACTTTGCTCCGTTTGAGTTTTGGAGACTTTGGAACTGAAAGTTCGGCCCAATGAGTTCTTTAGGTGTTTGGACGACACATTGTCAAAACTTTGCTCCGTTTAAGGTTTTGAGAGCTCGGAACCCAAATTTCGTCGCAATGAGAGTTTTTCAGATGGTTTGGACGAACTTGGTCCAACGTTGCTCCGTTTTGAGTTTTGGAGAGTTTGGAACTCAAAGTTCGGCCCAATGAGACTTCTTTAGGTGGTTTGGACGACACAACTTGGTCAAACTTTGCTTCCGTTTCAGGTTTTGAGAGCTCGGAACCCAAAGTTCGTCCCAATGAGAGTTTTTCATGTGGTTTGGACGAATTTGGTCCAAACTTTTCTCCGTTTTGAGTTTTGGAGAGTTTGGAACTCAAAGTTCGGCCTAATGAGAGTTCTTTAGGTTGTTTGGACGAGGCAGGGTACACTACAAGAAATATACCCTTTTATAGCTTTTCAATATAGCTTTTTAGAAATGGGCTATCAATAATGTGGGAAAAAAAAAGGCGGAAAGGTTAAAAAACAAATTTCATCACGCGCTCAAATTTTTTCGAAATTATCCGCCGAAAGCCCATTAAAGTCACTCTCGCAAAACCCTTAACATCTCTTGAAACTTCACACTGCCATGAACCTTATGCGAAACCTTTCTTTCGTTTCTGTGAATTTTTTGCTTTCTTATTCTACAAATCCAGCAAGTGAGACAAGATATCGTACTCCAAACTGTTTGAGCCTCTTCTCATGGAAGAAAGGTCAAGCTCGGTGGTCGGCTCAGCTGTGTACCAAAACCCAGAGATTCAAAACAGAGAGGGAAATATCGATGATATGGAAGTGGTTAGTGCGGCGGTGCAACTTGCAGTTTGTACCAAAACCCATAACCTCCTCCACCGCAAAATCAGAACCTACCACCCAACGCCTCTGTCATGTGTTGTCTTCATACCAGCAGATTTGGCGTTGGGTTTCCTTGGGCACCGACATTTTCTTGCCTCATAGATATGTGAACTCTTCAGAATGCTACCAGAAACAAGGTATTCTTTACATAAAATCCATCTCAAAACCTCCCTTTGTTTAAAACTCAGATGGGTTTCATTCTTTAACTTTTTTTTTTTTTTTTGGTCTAATTAGGAAGCCCAAGCATTCTATTAATGCCTATCATTTAGCTTCGTGAAGCAAATTCCTCCTCTAATTTCCTCTTTATTTCTCGAATTCGAGCCTGTTTAAAGGGATTCTTTAGTGGCGTCGTCCATCCGATGGATTCGCGCTTATTCTCAAAATCGTGCAGCTGGTGAGTCACCACTTTTATATATCTTCTATTTATTCTTGATTGCTTTAATTTTTTTTTTCTTTTGGTTCAATTTAGTTAGTGAGTTATCAACTGCCTCTCTATTATGTTTATTCTTAAGAGAAGTTATTTGTGTTGAGTTTATCTTGTTTACTAGACTTTTTTAAGGGTTTACTGTTAAAAGGTTGATGGATTTAATTTTGTGAGTTAGGCTTTGATTCTTTGCATGACTGTGAGAAGAAAAGAGTGTAAGTGTTGTAATCTTTTGATACAGTGGAAAAAAGAAAGATGAAAAGTATGAGGAAGGGGAAAAAGGTGAAAAGAAGAAAAAGAATAGTGCCATGAAAGGAGAAAAAAACGATAAAAGAAAAAAAAAACAGAAGAATTGGAGAAGAAAAACAAAAAAACTAAGGGCTAGTGATGGATCTTTTAATTTTATTTTTCCACATAATAGGTAAAATGCAGTTTAGATTGTTTATTTTGTTGTTTGGATATCTTCTACTAATTTTAGTTTGTCCATGTAATAGCTAAAATGTGGTTTCGGTTGTTTTTAATTTTATCCACTTTTGCATTTGGCCTTCACTGATTTTCTGACTTTGTTTCCGGCCATGGATCAAAATCTCTTTCTCAGTAAGGTTCATTTGCAAAGCTAGTGGAAATGAACGTAACTTTGAGGAGTTGTTGCTAAGTTGAGATGCTGCTATATTTGAGAGGGATTAAAGCAAGAGTATGTAAGTTCAATGGAAATTAGACTTCAAAGCCCGTTTTGCTCTGTATAATGTTGGTAAGTGGACAAATAGATCCTAGCAGAGTACCCCATTCTCTTCTTTGCTGGTAATGTTAATTTAATGTTGCCTTGTAAAATTGTAACTTGCTTTGTTTACCTATTTTCCCATGTGGGCTTCATCACTTTTCCCCTTCCCTCGTGTGTGTTGCACTCAATCATAGCAAAGACAAAGAGCCCATGTACTTGAGCATGAACCTTCAATAATCAGTCAAAAATGTGTCTCTTTCTTTTGGGATAGTGATTAATTACAGATGTTTTGGTTTTATTTTATGATGGGAAGATTACTGTTGGGTTTGGACAGGACTGAATCTGGCTTGATTGGCTGAAGAAATTGAATCTTCTTTATCTTCTTGATTTTGTTGTGTGTGTGTTTTTTTTAATGAATGAGTTGGAAATTTGTTTTGCCAACATGCTAAAATGAGTTGGAAATTTTGTGTAAGATTCATACAATCCTTTAAAATCTTATGATAATAAAATTGCTGATAGTCACCGTCCTCTGTCCATAGTACTAAAATGTGTGATCCTATTCAGGGATTTTATCAGCTTGTCCATATCCAAATTTAGTTGTGGAAGCACTGGATTTTTTCATGTTCGAGGAGGTACGGCCAACCTTAATTTGTAAGAGCCTTCGGTCCAAACTTTACATTCATAACTTTTAGAAGTTTCATTTCCCTTGTCATCATTATGTTTGAGATCAAGACATTGTCTACGAGCTTGCGGGAATAAGCTTTGAGGGTCATCAAAAGGCATGGGAATGGTTTAAGGTATGCAATTCCCGACTATAAAAATTGATCAATCAATCTTTGCTTCATCCATATCAAAAGTGCAGTAAAAGTTGCAATTGTTATAAATTTGTGTATCCAAATCCTTGGCTTGCCCCTAAAAGGTGCAATTTTTGTAGTAAAAAAACTGAAATTTGCATTTGTAGATTAAGGTATCAAGCAAATAGGTATGAGATTGGAAGGATTTTTCCCACAAATTTTTTGTTAGGTACACACAGAAACACAGAAACTGAACTAGGACTGCTATGTTTTTATTGTTACTGGATATTTTGAAGGTGGAGATATGTGAGTCCATTTTTCTTTGGAGAGTTTCCCAATAAATGATTAAGAAGTAGAAAGTGCAGTTTGAATCATTTTATTGATAATTTAGATGTTACATCTTCTAGCAAACACTATTGGACAATGTAATGTGCCACTATAAATCAAAAGTTCCATCTTGTAGTTTCTAATATCTCTTTTGAAAGCATTTTTATTCCATATCTTCACAGATGGTAATGGTTTTAAGACTAGTACTACGAGACTTGGAGCAGATGTAATTGTGTTCTCACATTGTTGTGGCAAATTTGGAAAAAGGTTTGCTTTGTTTGTTACTTTCCTTTTGAAATCTTCCTTTATCGTTAATCTGCATTGTTTTTATGTTGAATTGAATTTCAATTGCAGCCATTTGGTTAGAAATGATTACAAGATTTGCATTCCCGGGGGGTGCTCCATTTGTTATATGCATATTGTACTTGATATTTACGTTTAGGTTATGAAGCTTCTTAACAAGGTAGGAGAGATGCCTTCCCTAGAACCTCCAGAGGATGAGAGTATTAGAACCTTGTATGTGGGTGGACTTGATGATCGAGTCACTGAGTAAGAGATGCCTTCTCTTAAGAATACTATGCTAGTGATTTGTTCTTTAAAATGAAATTTTGTGCTAGTGATTTGTTCTTTGAGTAAGGGATGCCTTCTCTTAAGAATACTATGCTAATGATTTGTTCTTTAAAATGAAATTTTGTGCTAGTGATTTGTTCTTTACTAAAAACAAAGCTTGTGTTTTTCCTTCTATTATTCATTACCATTGACATATTGAGGCATGAATGGTTTTCTGTTGGGAGGCAAAGACAATAATAGGATTGTTTTGAACAGTTTTCAATGGCTTATATGGATATTCAAGAAACAACAGCAATGAATTTCAGAGAAATATCAGAGGCAGAGGTCCCACAACAACACATATATATTTCGAGCAAACAACACTTGACGAACCAATTCCAACACTACAAGACCCATTACAACAGGTACTCTTTTCTTTTCTTCTAAATTCCTCACTACTGTCATGCCTATTGCCTACCTCTCTGACTTTGTAATTCAAATGAAAAGAATGTTACCATTTATCTCTCTTTCATGCATCATGTCTAATGTGATGTCTATGTTAAACAAACACAGACCAACTTGAATTTCAATACTTTTCTGCATAATCAGAGTAGCACACCAACCTTGTTTACTTACTTGAGTGACCTTCTACTATCCTAATTACTATTTTGTTTGTTTGTTATATCTTTGGAAGTTATTTCTCATCAAGGTCTTATGTCTAGTATCTGTTTGGTGTGAAATTTGATGATAGACTTGGTAATTTTGGTCTCTTGTGAACTCCATTGGTGATTATAAATTTATATGTCATGTTCTATTATGATCTTTATCAGTTTTTGAGTGGATGAAATCTTAAGCCCGATCATCTGTTTGTTTTCTTGTGTAATATTAATTTCATCCTCATGTTTACGAAATCTTAAGCCGGATCATCTGTTATATGGTACTTGATTATTGGAAAATGTGTAAACTTATTTTGTTTGTATTCTTCAAATTATCCATTTTTGTTTATAAACCCTGTTAATATCCTCTGTTAATATCCTCTGTATATAGGGTATGACGATCTATATATTTATGCAGGTGAATGAAATGATACCTTACCCACGGATGCAAAAGGATCAAAGATGACAACTCAACTACATGACGACTATAATCTTGAATACTTGGTGAATTTTGTATTTTGTGAAAATATGTTATTAGAAATTACATTCAATGAATACTTTACCTTGTATCATTTGGATAACTTCTTTATTCTAGGAAACTATTGAATACTTTACTTTGTAATGTAAATTGATTATGAAATTTCAATTATGAATGGAAGTTAAGGTATTTGATGTGTTATGAATTATTTCTTGTTTGTGGATTTATTAGCTAAAAATGGGCTCTTGAAGTAAATTTTATTAAAATTTAATTAATTTAAATGAATATTAATATGAATTAATTTCTAGCATAAAAAAATTATTATAGGAAAAAAAGCTATATCTTTTATAGCCATGATCAAAAGCTATAAAAGAATTTACATAGTAGAAAAGAAATGCTATCAAAAGTTATTATAATAATTATAGTAATTAGAAAACAATAAATAACTTTCTTATAGCATAATATTAAAGCTATAAATACTATATTATAGCGTTAAAAAAATGCTATTATGTGTTAAAGATAGCACAATATTTTAGCCTTGTAAACATATTATAGCTTTCATAAAAAACGCTATTAAAAGTTTTCATAGCAATGTATATAAGCTATTCCTTCATACTCTATTATAGCATCCATTATAGCTATACAAAAATGCTATAAAAAGTCTCAGACTTTTAATTGCATGGGCTGTCAGGACTTTCGAAAAAAGCTATAATAGGTCTTTTATAGCTTTTTTTGTTAGCTATTATATCTGTTATTTCTTGTAGTGGTAAAAACTTTGCTCCGTTTAAGGTTTTGAGAACTCGGAACCCAAAGTTCGTCGCAATGAGAGTTTTTCAGATGGTTTGGACGAACTTGGTCCAAACTTTGCTCCGTTTTGTGTTTTGGAGAGTTTTGAACTCAAAGTTCGGCCCAGTGAGAGTTCTTTAGGTGGTTTGGACGAGACATTGTCAAAACTTAGCTCCGTTTCAGGTTTTGAGAGCTCGAAACCCAAAGTTCGTCCCAATGAGAGTTTTTCATGTGGTTTAGACGAACTTTGTCAAAACTTTGCTCCGTTTTGAGTTTTGGAGAGTTTGGAACTCAAAGTTCGGCCCAATGAGAGTTCTTTAGGTGGTTTGGACGTCACATGGTCAAAACTTTGCTCCGTTTCAGGTTTTGAGAGCTCGGAACCCAAAGTTCGTCCCAATGAGAGTTTTTCATCTGGTTTGGACGAACTTTGTCAAAACTTTGCTCCGTTTTGAGTTTTGGAGAGTTTGGAACTCAAAGTTCGGCCCAATGAGAGTTCTTTAGGTGGTTTGGACGAGACATGGTCAAAACTTTGCTCCGTTTAAGGTTTTGAGAGGTCGGAGCCCAAAGTTCGTCGCAATGAGAGTTTTTAAGATGGTTTGGACGAACTTGGTCCAAACTTTTCTCCGTTTTGTGTTTTGGAGAGTTTTGAACTCAAAGTTCGGCCTAGTGACAGTTCTTTAGGTGGTTTGGACGAGACATGGTCAAAACTTTGCTCCGTTTAAGGTTTTGATAGCTCGGAACCCAAAGTTCGTCGCAATGAGAGTTTTTCAGATGGTTTGGACGAACTTGGTCCGAACTTTGCTCCGTTTTGAGTTTTGGAGAGTTTAGAACTCAAAGTTCGGCCCAATGAGACTTGTTTAGGTGGTTTGGACGACACTTGGTAAAAACTTTGTCCGTTTCAGGTTTTGAGAGCTCGGAACCCAAAGTTCGTCCCAATGAGAGTTTTTCATGTGGTTTGGACGAACTTGGTCCAAACTTTGCTCCGTTTTGAGTTTTGGAGAGTTTGGAACTCAAAGTTCGGCCCAATGAGAGTTCTTTAGGTGGTTTGGACGACACTCGGTCAAAACTTTGCTCCGTTTCAGGTTTTGAGAGCTCGGAACCCAAAGTTCGTCCCAATGAGAGTTTTTCATGTGGTTTGGACGAATTTGGTCCAAACTTTTCTCCGTTTTGAGTTTTGGAGAGTTTGGAACTCAAAGTTCGGCCTAATGAGAGTTCTTTAGGTTGTTTGGACGAGGCAGGGTAAAAACTTAGCTCCGTTTCAGGTTTTGAGAGCTCGAAACCCAAAGTTCGTCCCAATGAGAGTTTTTCATGTGGTTTAGACGAACTTTGTCAAAACTTTGCTCCATTTTGAGTTTTGGAGAGTTTGGAACTCAAAGTTCGGCCCAATGAGAGTTCTTTAGGTGGTTTGGACGTCACATGGTCAAAACTTTGCTCCGTTTCAGGTTTTGAGAGCTCGGAACCCAAAGTTCGTCACAATGAGAGTTTTTCATCTGGTTTGGACGAACTTTGTCAAAACTTTGCTCCGTTTTGAGTTTTGGAGAGTTTGGAACTCAAAGTTCGGCCCAATGAGAGTTCTTTAGGTGGTTTGGACGAGACATGGTCAAAACTTTGCTCCGTTTCAGGTTTTGATAGCTCGGAACCCAAAGTTCGTCGCAATGAGAGTTTTTCAGATGGTTTGGACGAACTTGGTCCGAACTTTGCTCCGTTTTGAGTTTTGGAGAGTTTAGAACTCAAAGTTCGGCCCAATGAGACTTGTTTAGGTGGTTTGGACGACACTTGGTAAAAACTTTGTCCGTTTCAGGTTTTGAGAGCTCGGAACCCAAAGTTCGTCCCAATGAGAGTTTTTCATGTGGTTTGGACGAACTTGGTCCAAACTTTGCTCCGTTTTGAGTTTTGGAGAGTTTGGAACTCAAAGTTCGGCCCAATGAGAGTTCTTTAGGTGGTTTGGACGACACTTGGTCAAAACTTTGCTCCGTTTAAGGTTTGGAGAGCTCGGAACCCAAAGTTCGTCCCAATGAGAGTTTTTCATATGGTTTGGACGAACGTTGTCAAAACTTTGCTCCGTTTTGAGTTTTGGAGAGTTTGGAACTCAAAGTTCGGCCCAATGAGAGTTCTTTAGGTGGTTTGGACGACACTTGGTCAAAACTTTGCTCCGTTTAAGGTTTTGAGAGCTCGGAACCCAAAGTTCGTCCCAATGAGAGTTTTTCATATGGTTTGGACGAACGTTGTCAAAACTTTGCTCCGTTTTGAGTTTTGGAGAGTTTTGAACTCAAACTGCAGCCCAATGAGAGTTCTTTAGGTTGTTTGGACGACACAAGGTCAAAACTTTGCTACCTTTCAGGTTTTGAGAGCTCGGAACCCAAAGTTCGTGGCAATGAGAGTTTTTCAGATCGTTTGGACGAACTTGGTCCAAACTTTGCTCCGTTTTGAGTTTTGGAGAGTTTAGAACTCAAAGTTCGGCCCAATGAGAGGTCTTTAGGTGGTTTGGACGACACATGGTCAAAACTTTGCTCCGTTTCAGGTTTTGAGAGCTCGGAACCCAAAGTTCGTCCCAATGAGAGTTTTTCATGTGGTTTGGACGAACTTTGTCAAAACTTTGCTCCGTTATGAGTTTTGGAAAGTTTGGAATTCAAAGTTCGGCCCAATGAGAGTTCTTTAGGTGGTTTGGCCGAGACATGGTGAAAACTTTGCTCCGTTTAAGGTTTTGAGAGCTCGGAACCCAAAGTTCATCCCAATGAGAGTTTTTCATTTGGTTTGGACGAACTTGGTCCAAACTTTACACCGTTTTGAGTTTTGGTTGTTTAGAACTCAAAGTTCGGCCCAATGAGAGTTCTTTAGGTGGTTTGGACGACACATGGTCAAAACTTTCCTTCGTTTCAGGTTTTGAGAGCTCGGAACCCAAAGTTTGTCCCAATGAGAGTTTTTCATGTGGTTTGGACGAACTTGGTCCAAACTTTGCTCCGTTTTGAGTTTTGGAGAGTTTGGAACTCAAAGTTCGGCCCAGTGAGAGTTCTTTAGGTGGTTTGGACGAGACATGGTCAAAACTTTGCTCCGTTTCAGGTTTTGAGAGCTCGGAACCCAAAGTTCGTCGCAATGAGAGTTTTTCAGATGGTTTGGACGAACTTGGTCCAAACTTTACACCGTTTTGAGTTTTGGAGAATTTCGAACTCAAAGTTCGGCCCAATGAGAGTTCTTTAGGTGGTTTGGACGACAAATGGTCAAAACTTTGCTCCGTTTCAGGTTTTGAGAGCTCGGAACCCAAAGTTCGTCCCAATGAGAGTTTTTCATGTTGTTTGGACTAACTTGGTCCAAACTTTGCTCCGTTTTGAGTTTTGGAGAGTTTAGAACTCAAAGTTCGGCCCAATGAGAGTTCTTTAGGTGGTTCGGACGACACATGGTCAAAACTTTGCTTCGTTTCAGGTTTTGAGAGCTCGGAACCCAAAGTTCGTCGCAATGAGAGTTTTTCAGATGGTTTGGACGAACTTGGTCCAAACTTTACTCCGTTTTGAGTTTTGGAGAATTTAGAACTCAAAGTTCGGCCCAATGAGAGTTCTTTAGGTGGTTTGGACGACAAATGGTCAAAACTTTGCTCCGTTTCAGGTTTTGAGAGCTCGGAACCCAAAGTTCGTCCCAATGAGAGTTTTTCATGTTGTTTGGACGAAATTGGTCCAAACTTTGCTCCGTTTTGAGTTTTGGAGAGTTTAGAACTCAAAATTCGACCCAATGAGAGTTCTTTAGGTGGTTGGACGACACATGGTCAAAACTTTGCTTCGTTTCAGGTTTTGAGAGCTCGGAACCCAAAGTTCGTCGCAATGAGAGTTTTTCAGATGGTTTGGACGAACTTGGTCCAAACTTTGCTCCGTTTTGAGTTTTGGAGAATTTAGAACTCAAAGTTCGGCCCAATGAGAGTTCTTTAGGTGGTTTGGACGACACATGGTCAAAACTTTGCTCCGTTTCAGGTTTTGAGAGCTCGGAACCCAAAGTTCGTCCCAATGAGAGTTTTTCATGTGGTTTGGACGAACTTGGTCCAAATTTGCTCCGTTTTGAGTTTTGGAGAGTTTGGAACTCAAAGTTCGGCCCAATGAGAGTTCTTTAGGTGGTTTGGCCGAGACATGGTCAAAACTTTGCTCCGTTTAAGGTTTTGAGAGCTCGGAACCCAAAGTTCATCCCAATGAGAGTTTTTCATCTGGTTTGGACGAACTTGGTCCAAACTTTGCTCCGTTTTGAGTTTTGGAGAGTTTGGAACTCAAAGTTCGGCCCAATGAGAGTTCTTTAGGTGGTTTGGACGAGACATGGTCAAAACTTTGCTCCGTTTAAGGTTTTGAGAGCTCGGAACCAAAAGTTCGTCCCAATGAGAGTTTTTCATGTGGTTTGGACGAACTTTGTCCAAACTTTGCTCCGTTTTGAGTTTTGGAGAGTTTGGAACTAAAATTCGGCCCAATGAGAGTTCTTTAGGTGGTTTGGACGACACATGGTCAAAACTTTGCTCCGTTTAAGGTTTTGAGAGATCGGAACCCAAAGTTCGTCCCAATGAGAGTTTTTCATGTGGTTTTGACGAACTTGGTCCAAACTTTGCTCCGTTTTGAGTTTTGGAGAGTTTGGAACTCAAAGTTCGGCCCAATGAGAGTTCTTTAGGTGGTTTTGACGAGACATGGTCAAAACTTTGCTCCGTTTAAGGTTTTGAGAGCTCGGAACCAAAAGTTCGTCCCAATGAGAGTTTTTCATGTGGTTTGGACGAACTTTGTCCAAACTTTGTTCCGTTTTGAGTTTTGGAGAGTTTGGAACTAAAAGTTCGGCCAAATGAGAGTTCTTTAGGTGGTTTGGACGACACATGGTCAAAACTTTGCTCCGTTTAAGGTTTTGAGAGATCGGAACCCAAAGTTCGTCCCAATGAGAGTTTTTCATGTGGTTTTGACGAACTTGGTCCAAACTTTGCTCCGTTTTGAGTTTTGGAGAGTTTGGAACTCAAAGTTCGGCCCAATGAGAGTTCTTTAGGTGGTTTTGACGAGACATGGTCAAAACTTTGCTCCGTTTAAGGTTTTGAGAGCTCGGAACCAAAAGTTCGTCCCAATGAGAGTTTTTCATGTGGTTTGGACGAACTTTGTCCAAACTTTGCTCCGTTTTGAGTTTTGGAGAGTTTGGAACTAAAATTCGGCCCAATGAGAGTTCTTTAGGTGGTTTGGACGACACATTGTCAAAACTTTGCTCCGTTTCAGGTTTTGAGAGCTCGGAACCCAAAGTTCATCCCAATGAGAGTTTTTCATCTGGTTTGGACGAACTTGGTCCAAACTTTGCTCCGTTTTGAGTTTTGGAGAGTTTGGAACTCAAACTTCGGCCCAATGAGAGTTCTTTAGGTGGTTTGGACGACACATGGTTAAAACTTTGCTCCGTTTAAGCTTTTGAGAGCTCGGAACCCAAAGTTCGTCCCAATGATAGTTTTTCATGTGGTTTTGACGAACTTGGTCCAAACTTTGCTCCGTTTTGAGTTTTGGAGAGTTTGGAACTCAAAGTTCGGCCCAATGAGAGTTCTTTAGGTGGTTTGGACGAGACATGGTCAAAACTTTGCTCCGTTTAAGGTTTTGAGAGCTCGGAACCAAAAGTTCGTCCCAATGAGAGTTTTTCATGTGGTTTGGACGAACTTTGTCCAAACTTTGCTCCGTTTTGAGTTTTGGAGAGTTTGGAACTAAAATTCGGCCCAATGAGAGTTCTTTAGGTGGTTTGGACGACACATGGTCAAAACTTTGCTCCGTTTAAGGTTTTGAGAGATCGGAACCCAAAGTTCGTCCCAATGAGAGTTTTTCATGTGGTTTTGACGAACTTGGTCCAAACTTTGCTCCGTTTTGAGTTTTGGAGAGTTTGGAACTCAAAGTTCGGCCCAATGAGAGTTCTTTAGGTGGTTTTGACGAGACATGGTCAAAACTTTGCTCCGTTTAAGGTTTTGAGAGCTCGGAACCAAAAGTTCGTCCCAATGAGAGTTTTTCATGTGGTTTGGACGAACTTTTTCCAAACTTTGTTCCGTTTTGAGTTTTGGAGAGTTTGGAACTAAAAGTTCGGCCCAATGAGAGTTCTTTAGGTGGTTTGGACGACACATGGTCAAAACTTTGCTCCGTTTAAGGTTTTGAGAGATCGGAACCCAAAGTTCGTCCCAATGAGAGTTTTTCATGTGGTTTTGACGAACTTGGTCCAAACTTTGCTCCGTTTTGAGTTTTGGAGAGTTTGGAACTCAAAGTTCGGCCCAATGAGAGTTCTTTAGGTGGTTTGGACGACACATTGTCAAAACTTTGCTCCGTTTCAGGTTTTGAGAGCTCGGAACCCAAACTTCGTCGCAATGAGAGTTTTTCAGATGGTTTTGACGAACTTGGTCCAAACTTTGCTCCGTTTTGAGTTTTGGAGAGTTTAGAACTCAAAGTTCGGCCCAATGAGAGTTCTTTTGGTGGTTTGGACGACACATGGTCAAAACTATGCTCCGGTTCAGGTTTTGAGAGCTCGGAACCCAAAGTTCGTCCCAATGAGAGTTTTTCATGTGGTTTGGACGAACTTGGTAAAACTTTGCTCCGTTTTGAGTTTTGGAGAGTTTGGAACTCAAAGTTCGGCCCAATGAGAGTTCTTTAGGTTGTTTGGACGACACATGGTCAAACTTTGCTCCGTTTTAGGTTTTGAGAGCTCGGAACCCAAAGTTCGTCCCAATGAGAGTTTTTTATCTGGTTTGGACGAACTTGGCCAAACTTTGCTCCGTTTTGAGTTTTGGAGAGTTTGGAACTCAAAGTTCGGCCCAATGAGAGTTCTTTAGGTGGTTTTGACGACACATGGTCAAAACTTTTCTCCGTTTAAGGTTTTGAGAGCTCGGAACCAAAAGTTCGTCCCAATAAGAGTTTTTCATCTGGTTTGGACGAACTTGGTCCAAACTTTGCTCCGTTTTGAGTTTTGGAGAGTTTGGAACTCAAAGTTCGGCCCAATGAGAGTTCTTTAGGTGGTTTGGCCGAGACATGGTCAAAACTTTGCTCCGTTTCAGGTTTTGAGAGCTCGTAACCCAAAGTTCGTCGCAATGAGAGTTTTTCAGATGGTTTGGACGAACTTGGTCCAAACTTTGCTTCGTTTTGAGTCTTGGAGAGTTTAGAACTCAAAGTTCGGCCCAATGAGAGTTCTTTAGGTGGTTTGGACTACACATGGTCAAAACTTTGGTCCGTTTCAGGTTTTGAGAGCTCGGAACCCAAAGTTCGTCCCAATGAGAATTTTTCATGTGGTTTGGACGAACTTGGTCCAAACTTTTCTCCGTTTTTAGTTTTGGAGAGTTTTGAACTCAAAGTTCGGCCCAATGAGAGTTCTTTAGGTGGTTTGGACGAGACATGGTCAAAACTTTGCTCCGTTTAAGGTTTTGAGAGCTCGGAACCAAAAGTTCGTCCCAATGAGAGTTTTTCATGTGGTTTGGACGAACTTTGTCCAAACTTTGCTCCGTTTTGAGTTTTGGAGAGTTTGGAACTAAAATTCGGCCCAATGAGAGTTCTTTAGGTGGTTTGGACGACACATGGTCAAAACTTTGCTCCGTTTAAGGTTTTGAGAGATCGGAACCCAAAGTTCGTCCCAATGAGAGTTTTTCATGTGGTTTTGACGAACTTGGTCCAAACTTTGCTCCGTTTTGAGTTTTGGAGAGTTTGGAACTCAAAGTTCGGCCCAATGAGAGTTCTTTAGGTGGTTTTGACGAGACATGGTCAAAACTTTGCTCCGTTTAAGGTTTTGAGAGCTCGGAACCAAAAGTTCGTCCCAATGAGAGTTTTTCATGTGGTTTGGACGAACTTTGTCCAAACTTTGTTCCGTTTTGAGTTTTGGAGAGTTTGGAACTAAAAGTTCGGCCCAATGAGAGTTCTTTAGGTGGTTTGGACGACACATGGTCAAAACTTTGCTCCGTTTAAGGTTTTGAGAGATCGGAACCCAAAGTTCGTCCCAATGAGAGTTTTTCATGTGGTTTTGACGAACTTGGTCCAAACTTTGCTCCGTTTTGAGTTTTGGAGAGTTTGGAACTCAAAGTTCGGCCCAATGAGAGTTCTTTAGGTGGTTTTGACGAGACATGGTCAAAACTTTGCTCCGTTTAAGGTTTTGAGAGCTCGGAACCAAAAGTTCGTCCCAATGAGAGTTTTTCATGTGGTTTGGACGAACTTTGTCCAAACTTTGCTCCGTTTTGAGTTTTGGAGAGTTTGGAACTAAAATTCGGCCCAATGAGAGTTCTTTAGGTGGTTTGGACGACACATTGTCAAAACTTTGCTCCGTTTCAGGTTTTGAGAGCTCGGAACCCAAAGTTCATCCCAATGAGAGTTTTTCATCTGGTTTGGACGAACTTGGTCCAAACTTTGCTCCGTTTTGAGTTTTGGAGAGTTTGGAACTCAAACTTCGGCCCAATGAGAGTTCTTTAGGTGGTTTGGACGACACATGGTTAAAACTTTGCTCCGTTTAAGCTTTTGAGAGCTCGGAACCCAAAGTTCGTCCCAATGATAGTTTTTCATCTGGTTTGGACGAACTTGGTCCAAACTTTGCTCCGTTTTGAGTTTTGGAGAGTTTGGAACTCAAAGTTCGGCCCAATGAGAGTTCTTTAGGTGGTTTGGACGAGACATGGTCAAAACTTTGCTCCGTTTAAGGTTTTGAGAGCTCGGAACCAAAAGTTCGTCCCAATGAGAGTTTTTCATGTGGTTTGGACGAACTTTGTCCAAACTTTGCTCCGTTTTGAGTTTTGGAGAGTTTGGAACTAAAATTCGGCCCAATGAGAGTTCTTTAGGTGGTTTGGACGACACATGGTCAAAACTTTGCTCCGTTTAAGGTTTTGAGAGATCGGAACCCAAAGTTCGTCCCAATGAGAGTTTTTCATGTGGTTTTGACGAACTTGGTCCAAACTTTGCTCCGTTTTGAGTTTTGGAGAGTTTGGAACTCAAAGTTCGGCCCAATGAGAGTTCTTTAGGTGGTTTTGACGAGACATGGTCAAAACTTTGCTCCGTTTAAGGTTTTGAGAGCTCGGAACCAAAAGTTCGTCCCAATGAGAGTTTTTCATGTGGTTTGGACGAACTTTGTCCAAACTTTGTTCCGTTTTGAGTTTTGGAGAGTTTGGAACTAAAAGTTCGGCCCAATGAGAGTTCTTTAGGTGGTTTGGACGACACATGGTCAAAACTTTGCTCCGTTTAAGGTTTTGAGAGATCGGAACCCAAAGTTCGTCCCAATGAGAGTTTTTCATGTGGTTTTGACGAACTTGGTCCAAACTTTGCTCCGTTTTGAGTTTTGGAGAGTTTGGAACTCAAAGTTCGGCCCAATGAGAGTTCTTTAGGTGGTTTGGACGACACATTGTCAAAACTTTGCTCCGTTTCAGGTTTTGAGAGCTCGGAACCCAAACTTCGTCGCAATGAGAGTTTTTCAGATGGTTTTGACGAACTTGGTCCAAACTTTGCTCCGTTTTGAGTTTTGGAGAGTTTAGAACTCAAAGTTCGGCCCAATGAGAGTTCTTTTGGTGGTTTGGACGACACATGGTCAAAACTATGCTCCGGTTCAGGTTTTGAGAGCTCGGAACCCAAAGTTCGTCCCAATGAGAGTTTTTCATGTGGTTTGGACGAACTTGGTAAAACTTTGCTCCGTTTTGAGTTTTGGAGAGTTTGGAACTCAAAGTTCGGCCCAATGAGAGTTCTTTAGGTTGTTTGGACGACACATGGTCAAACTTTGCTCCGTTTTAGGTTTTGAGAGCTCGGAACCCAAAGTTCGTCCCAATGAGAGTTTTTTATCTGGTTTGGACGAACTTGGCCAAACTTTGCTCCGTTTTGAGTTTTGGAGAGTTTGGAACTCAAAGTTCGGCCCAATGAGAGTTCTTTAGGTGGTTTTGACGACACATGGTCAAAACTTTTCTCCGTTTAAGGTTTTGAGAGCTCGGAACCAAAAGTTCGTCCCAATAAGAGTTTTTCATCTGGTTTGGACGAACTTGGTCCAAACTTTGCTCCGTTTTGAGTTTTGGAGAGTTTGGAACTCAAAGTTCGGCCCAATGAGAGTTCTTTAGGTGGTTTGGCCGAGACATGGTCAAAACTTTGCTCCGTTTCAGGTTTTGAGAGCTCGTAACCCAAAGTTCGTCGCAATGAGAGTTTTTCAGATGGTTTGGACGAACTTGGTCCAAACTTTGCTTCGTTTTGAGTCTTGGAGAGTTTAGAACTCAAAGTTCGGCCCAATGAGAGTTCTTTAGGTGGTTTGGACTACACATGGTCAAAACTTTGGTCCGTTTCAGGTTTTGAGAGCTCGGAACCCAAAGTTCGTCCCAATGAGAATTTTTCATGTGGTTTGGACGAACTTGGTCCAAACTTTTCTCCGTTTTTAGTTTTGGAGAGTTTTGAACTCAAAGTTCGGCCCAATGAGAGTTCTTTAGGTGGTTTGGCCGAGACATGGTCAAAACTTTGCTCCGTTTAAGGTTTTGAGAGATCGGAACCCAAAGTTCGTCCCAATGAGAGTTTTTCATGTGGTTTTGACGAACTTGGTCCAAACTTTGCTCCGTTTTGAGTTTTGGAGAGTTTGGAACTCAAAGTTCGGCCCAATGAGAGTTCTTTAGGTGGTTTGGACGAGACATGGTCAAAACTTTGCTCCGTTTAAGGTTTTGAGAGCTCGGAACCAAAAGTTCGTCCCAATGAGAGTTTTTCATGTGGTTTGGACGAACTTTGTCCAAACTTTGCTCCGTTTTGAGTTTTGGAGAGTTTGGAACTAAAATTCGGCCCAATGAGAGTTCTTTAGGTGGTTTGGACGACACATGGTCAAAACTTTGCTCCGTTTAAGGTTTTGAGAGATCGGAACCCAAAGTTCGTCCCAATGAGAGTTTTTCATGTGGTTTTGACGAACTTGGTCCAAACTTTGCTCCGTTTTGAGTTTTGGAGAGTTTGGAACTCAAAGTTCGGCCCAATGAGAGTTCTTTAGGTGGTTTTGACGAGACATGGTCAAAACTTTGCTCCGTTTCAGGTTTTGAGAGCTCGGAACCCAAAGTTCGTCCCAATGAGAGTTTTTCATGTTGTTTGGACGAAATTGGTCCAAACTTTGCTCCGTTTTGAGTTTTGGAGAATTTCGAACTCAAAGTTCGGCCCAATGAGAGTTCTTTAGGTGGTTTGGACGACAAATGGTCAAAACTTTGCTCCGTTTCAGGTTTTGAGAGCTCGGAACCCAAAGTTCATCCCAATGAGAGTTTTTCATCTGGTTTGGACGAACTTGGTCCAAACTTTGCTCCGTTTTGAGTTTTGGAGAGTTTGGAACTCAAACTTCGGCCCAATGAGAGTTCTTTAGGTGGTTTGGACGACACATGGTCAAAACTTTGCTCCGTTTAAGCTTTTGAGAGCTCGGAACCCAAAGTTCGTCCCAATGATAGTTTTTCATCTGGTTTGGACGAACTTGGTCCAAACTTTGCTCCGTTTTGAGTTTTGGAGAGTTTGGAACTCAAAGTTCGGCCCAATGAGAGTTCTTTAGGTGGTTTGGACGAGACATGGTCAAAACTTTGCTCCGTTTAAGGTTTTGAGAGCTCGGAACCAAAAGTTCGTCCCAATGAGAGTTTTTCATGTGGTTTGGACGAACTTTGTCCAAACTTTGCTCCGTTTTGAGTTTTGGAGAGTTTGGAACTAAAATTCGGCCCAATGAGAGTTCTTTAGGTGGTTTGGACGACACATGGTCAAAACTTTGCTCCGTTTAAGGTTTTGAGAGATCGGAACCCAAAGTTCGTCCCAATGAGAGTTTTTCATGTGGTTTTGACGAACTTGGTCCAAACTTTGCTCCGTTTTGAGTTTTGGAGAGTTTGGAAATCAAAGTTCGGCCCAATGAGAGTTCTTTAGGTGGTTTTGACGAGACATGGTCAAAACTTTGCTCCGTTTAAGGTTTTGAGAGCTCGGAACCAAAAGTTCGTCCCAATGAGAGTTTTTCATGTGGTTTGGACGAACTTTGTCCAAACTTTGTTCCGTTTTGAGTTTTGGAGAGTTTGGAACTAAAAGTTCGGCCCAATGAGAGTTCTTTAGGTGGTTTGGACGACACATGGTCAAAACTTTGCTCCGTTTAAGGTTTTGAGAGATCGGAACCCAAAGTTCGTCCCAATGAGAGTTTTTCATGTGGTTTTGACGAACTTGGTCCAAACTTTGCTCCGTTTTGAGTTTTGGAGAGTTTGGAACTCAAAGTTCGGCCCAATGAGAGTTCTTTAGGTGGTTTGGACGACACATTGTCAAAACTTTGCTCCGTTTCAGGTTTTGAGAGCTCGGAACCCAAACTTCGTCGCAATGAGAGTTTTTCAGATGGTTTTGACGAACTTGGTCCAAACTTTGCTCCGTTTTGAGTTTTGGAGAGTTTAGAACTCAAAGTTCGGCCCAATGAGAGTTCTTTTGGTGGTTTGGACGACACATGGTCAAAACTATGCTCCGGTTCAGGTTTTGAGAGCTCGGAACCCAAAGTTCGTCCCAATGAGAGTTTTTCATGTGGTTTGGACGAACTTGGTAAAACTTTGCTCCGTTTTGAGTTTTGGAGAGTTTGGAACTCAAAGTTCGGCCCAATGAGAGTTCTTTAGGTTGTTTGGACGACACATGGTCAAACTTTGCTCCGTTTTAGGTTTTGAGAGCTCGGAACCCAAAGTTCGTCCCAATGAGAGTTTTTTATCTGGTTTGGACGAACTTGGCCAAACTTTGCTCCGTTTTGAGTTTTGGAGAGTTTGGAACTCAAAGTTCGGCCCAATGAGAGTTCTTTAGGTGGTTTTGACGACACATGGTCAAAACTTTTCTCCGTTTAAGGTTTTGAGAGCTCGGAACCAAAAGTTCGTCCCAATAAGAGTTTTTCATCTGGTTTGGACGAACTTGGTCCAAACTTTGCTCCGTTTTGAGTTTTGGAGAGTTTGGAACTAAAATTCGGCCCAATGAGAGTTCTTTAGGTGGTTTGGACGACACATGGTCAAAACTTTGCTCCGTTTAAGGTTTTGAGAGATCGGAACCCAAAGTTCGTCCCAATGAGAGTTTTTCATGTGGTTTTGACGAACTTGGTCCAAACTTTGCTCCGTTTTGAGTTTTGGAGAGTTTGGAACTCAAAGTTCGGCCCAATGAGAGTTCTTTAGGTGGTTTGGCCGAGACATGGTCAAAACTTTGCTCCGTTTCAGGTTTTGAGAGCTCGTAACCCAAAGTTCGTCGCAATGAGAGTTTTTCAGATGGTTTGGACGAACTTGGTCCAAACTTTGCTTCGTTTTGAGTCTTGGAGAGTTTAGAACTCAAAGTTCGGCCCAATGAGAGTTCTTTAGGTGGTTTGGACTACACATGGTCAAAACTTTGGTCCGTTTCAGGTTTTGAGAGCTCGGAACCCAAAGTTCGTCCCAATGAGAATTTTTCATGTGGTTTGGACGAACTTGGTCCAAACTTTTCTCCGTTTTTAGTTTTGGAGAGTTTTGAACTCAAAGTTCGGCCCAATGAGAGTTCTTTAGGTGGTTTGGCCGAGACATGGTCAAAACTTTGCTCCGTTTAAGGTTTTGAGAGATCGGAACCCAAAGTTCGTCCCAATGAGAGTTTTTCATGTGGTTTTGACGAACTTGGTCCAAACTTTGCTCCGTTTTGAGTTTTGGAGAGTTTGGAATTCAAAGTTCGGCCCAATGAGAGTTCTTTAGGTGGTTTTGACGAGACATGGTCAAAACTTTGCTCCGTTTCAGGTTTTGAGAGCTCGGAACCCAAAGTTCGTCCCAATGAGAATTTTTCATGTGGTTTGGACGAACTTGGTCCAAACTTTTCTCCGTTTTTAGTTTTGGAGAGTTTTGAACTCAAAGTTCGGCCCAATGAGAGTTCTTTAGGTGGTTTGGCCGAGACATGGTCAAAACTTTGCTCTGTTTAAGGTTTTGAGAGATCGGAACCCAAAGTTCGTCCCAATGAGAGTTTTTCATGTGGTTTTGACGAACTTGGTCCAAACTTTGCTCCGTTTTGAGTTTTGGAGAGTTTGGAACTCAAAGTTCGGCCCAATGAGAGTTCTTTAGGTGGTTTGGACGAGACATGGTCAAAACTTTGCTCCGTTTAAGGTTTTGAGAGCTCGGAACCAAAAGTTCGTCCCAATGAGAGTTTTTCATGTGGTTTGGACGAACTTTGTCCAAACTTTGCTCCGTTTTGAGTTTTGGAGAGTTTGGAACTAAAATTCGGCCCAATGAGAGTTCTTTAGGTGGTTTGGACGACACATGGTCAAAGCTTTGCTCCGTTTAAGGTTTTGAGAGATCGGAACCCAAAGTTCGTCCCAATGAGAGTTTTTCATGTGGTTTTGACGAACTTGGTCCAAACTTTGCTCCGTTTTGAGTTTTGGAGAGTTTGGAACTCAAAGTTCGGCCCAATGAGAGTTCTTTAGGTGGTTTGGCCGAGACATGGTCAAAACTTTGCTCCGTTTCAGGTTTTGAGAGCTCGTAACCCAAAGTTCGTCGCAATGAGAGTTTTTCAGATGGTTTGGACGAACTTGGTCCAAACTTTGCTTCGTTTTGAGTCTTGGAGAGTTTAGAACTCAAAGTTCGGCCCAATGAGAGTTCTTTAGGTGGTTTGGACTACACATGGTCAAAACTTTGGTCCGTTTCAGGTTTTGAGAGCTCGGAACCCAAAGTTCGTCCCAATGAGAATTTTTCATGTGGTTTGGACGAACTTGGTCCAAACTTTTCTCCGTTTTTAGTTTTGGAGAGTTTTGAACTCAAAGTTCGGCCCAATGAGAGTTCTTTAGGTGGTTTGGCCGAGACATGGTCAAAACTTTGCTCCGTTTAAGGTTTTGAGAGATCGGAACCCAAAGTTCGTCCCAATGAGAGTTTTTCATGTGGTTTTGACGAACTTGGTCCAAACTTTGCTCCGTTTTGAGTTTTGGAGAGTTTGGAATTCAAAGTTCGGCCCAATGAGAGTTCTTTAGGTGGTTTTGACGAGACATGGTCAAAACTTTGCTCCGTTTCAGGTTTTGAGAGCTCGGAACCCAAAGTTCGTCCCAATGAGAGTTTTTCATGTTGTTTGGACGAAATTGGTCCAAACTTTGCTCCGTTTTGAGTTTTGGAGAATTTCGAACTCAAAGTTCGGCCCAATGAGAGTTCTTTAGGTGGTTTGGACGACAAATGGTCAAAACTTTGCTCCGTTTCAGGTTTTGAGAGCTCGGAACCCAAAGTTCATCCCAATGAGAGTTTTTCATCTGGTTTGGACGAACTTGGTCCAAACTTTGCTCCGTTTTGAGTTTTGGAGAGTTTGGAACTCAAACTTCGGCCCAATGAGAGTTCTTTAGGTGGTTTTGACGAGACATGGTCAAAATTTTGCTCCGTTTAAGCTTTTGAGAGCTCGGAACCCAAAGTTCGTCCCAATGATAGTTTTTCATCTGGTTTGGACGAACTTGGTCCAAACTTTGCTCCGTTTTGAGTTTTGGAGAGTTTGGAACTCAAAGTTCGGCCCAATGAGAGTTCTTTAGGTGGTTTGGACGAGACATGGTCAAAACTTTGCTCCGTTTAAGGTTTTGAGAGCTCGGAACCAAAAGTTCGTCCCAATGAGAGTTTTTCATGTGGTTTGGACGAACTTTGTCCAAACTTTGCTCCGTTTTGAGTTTTGGAGAGTTTGGAACTAAAATTCGGCCCAATGAGAGTTCTTTAGGTGGTTTGGACGACACATGGTCAAAACTTTGCTCCGTTTAAGGTTTTGAGAGATCGGAACCCAAAGTTCGTCCCAATGAGAGTTTTTCATGTGGTTTTGACGAACTTGGTCCAAACTTTGCTCCGTTTTGAGTTTTGGAGAGTTTGGAACTCAAAGTTCGGCCCAATGAGAGTTCTTTAGGTGGTTTTGACGAGACATGGTCAAAACTTTGCTCCGTTTCAGGTTTTGAGAGCTCGGAACCAAAAGTTCGTCCCAATGAGAGTTTTTCATGTGGTTTGGACGAACTTTGTCCAAACTTTGCTCCGTTTTGAGTTTTGGAGAGTTTGGAACTAAAAGTTCGGCCCAATGAGAGTTCTTTAGGTGGTTTGGACGACACATGGTCAAAACTTTGCTCCGTTTAAGGTTTTGAGAGATCGGAACCCAAAGTTCGTCCCAATGAGAGTTTTTCATGTGGTTTTGACGAACTTGGTCCAAACTTTGCTCCGTTTTGAGTTTTGGAGAGTTTGGAACTCAAAGTTCGGCCCAATGAGAGTTCTTTAGGTGGTTTGGACGACACATTGTCAAAACTTTGCTCCGTTTCAGGTTTTGAGAGCTCGGAACCCAAACTTCGTCGCAATGAGAGTTTTTCAGATGGTTTTGACGAACTTGGTCCAAACTTTGCTCCGTTTTGAGTTTTGGAGAGTTTAGAACTCAAAGTTCGACCCAATGAGAGTTCTTTTGGTGGTTTGGACGACACATGGTCAAAACTATGCTCCGGTTCAGGTTTTGAGAGCTCGGAACCCAAAGTTCGTCCCAATGAGAGTTTTTCATGTGGTTTGGACGAACTTGGTAAAACTTTGCTCCGTTTTGAGTTTTGGAGAGTTTGGAACTCAAAGTTCGGCTCAATGAGAGTTCTTTAGGTTGTTTGGACGACAGATGGTCAAACTTTGCTCCGTTTTAGGTTTTGAGAGCTCGGAACCCAAAGTTCGTCCCAATGAGAGTTTTTTATCTGGTTTGGACGAACTTGGCCAAACTTTGCTCCGTTTTGAGTTTTGGAGAGTTTGGAACTCAAAGTTCGGCCCAATGAGAGTTCTTTAGGTGGTTTTGACGACACATGGTCAAAACTTTTCTCCGTTTAAGGTTTTGAGAGCTCGGAACCAAAAGTTCGTCCCAATAAGAGTTTTTCATCTGGTTTGGACGAACTTGGTCCAAACTTTGCTCCGTTTTGAGTTTTGGAGAGTTTGGAACTCAAAGTTCGGCCCAATGAGAGTTCTTTAGGTGGTTTGGCCGAGACATGGTCAAAACTTTGCTCCGTTTCAGGTTTTGAGAGCTCGTAACCCAAAGTTCGTCGCAATGAGAGTTTTTCAGATGGTTTGGACGAACTTGGTCCAAACTTTGCTTCGTTTTGAGTCTTGGAGAGTTTAGAACTCAAAGTTCGGCCCAATGAGAGTTCTTTAGGTGGTTTGGACTACACATGGTCAAAACTTTGGTCCGTTTCAGGTTTTGAGAGCTCGGAACCCAAAGTTCGTCCCAATGAGAATTTTTCATGTGGTTTGGACGAACTTGGTCCAAACTTTTCTCCGTTTTTAGTTTTGGAGAGTTTTGAACTCAAAGTTCGGCCCAATGAGAGTTCTTTAGGTGGTTTGGCCGAGACATGGTCAAAACTTTGCTCCGTTTAAGGTTTTGAGAGCTCGGAACCCAAAGTTCATCCCAATGAGAGTTTTTCGTCTGGTTTGGACGAACTTGGTCCAAACTTTGCTCCGTTTTGAGTTTTGGAGAGTTTGGAACTCAAAGTTCGGCCCAATGAGAGTTCTTTAGGTGGTTTGGACGACACATGAGCAAAACTTTGCTCCGTTTCAGGTTTTGAGAGCTCGGAACCCAAAGTTCGTCCCAATGAGAGTTTTTCATTTGGTTTGGACGAACTTGGTCCAAACTTTGCTCTGTTTTATGTTTTGGAGAGTTTTGAACTCAAAGTTCGGCCCAGTGAGAGTTCTTTAGGTGGTTTGGACGAGACAATGTCAAAACTTTGCTCCGTTTCATGTTTTGAGAGCTCGGAACCCAAAGTTCGTGGCAATGAGAGTTTTTCAGATGGTTTGGACGAACTTGGTCCAAACTTTGCTCCGTTTTGTGTTTTGGAGAGTTTTGAACTCAAAGTTCGGCCCAGTGAGAGTTCTTTAGGTGGTTCGGACGAGACATTGTCAAAACTTTGCTCCGTTTAAGGTTTTGAGAGCACGGAACCAAAAGTTCGTCCCAATGAGAGTTTTTCATGTGGTTTGGACGAACTTTGTCCAAACTTTGCTCCGTTTTGAGTTTTGCAGAGTTTGGAACTCAAACTTCGGCCCAATGAGACTTCTTTAGGCGGTTTGGATGACACTTGGTCCAAACTTTGCTCCGTTTCAGGTTTTGAGAGCTCGGAACCAAAAGTTCTTCCCAATGAGAGTTTCTCATGTGGTTTGGACGAACTTGGTCCAAACTTTTCTCCGTTTTGAGTTTTGGAGAGTTTGAAACTCAAAGTTCGGCCCAATGAGACTTCTTTAGGTGGTTTGGACGACACTTGGTCAAAACTTTGCTCCGTTTCAGGTTTTGAGAGCTCGGAACCCAAAGTTCGTCCCAATGAGAGTTTTTCATGTGGTTTGGACGAACTTGGTCCAAACTTTGCTCCGTTTTGAGTTTTGGAGAGTTTGGAACTCAAAGTTCGGCGAATGAGAGTTCTTTAGTTGGTTTGGACGACACATGGTCAAAACTTTTCTCCGTTTCAGGTTTTGAGAGTTCGGAACCCAAAGTTCGTCGCAATGATAGTTTTTCAGATTGTTTGGACGAACTTGGTCCGAACTTTGCTCCGTTTTGAGTTTTGGAGAGTTTGGAACTCAAAGTTCGGCCCAATGAGACTTCTTTAGGCGGTTTGGATGACACTTGGTCAAAACTTTGCTCCGTTTCAGGTTTTGAGAGCTCGGAACCAAAAGTTCTTCCCAATAAGAGTTTCTCATGTGGTTTGGACGAACTTGGTCCAAACTTTTCTCCGTTTTGAGTTTTGGAGAGTTTGAAACTCAAAGTTCGGCCCAATGAGACTTCCTTAGGTGGTTTGGACGACACTTGGTCAAAACTTTGCTCCGTTTCAGGTTTTGAGAGCTCGGAACCCAAAGTTCGTCCCAATGAGAGTTTTTCATGTGGTTTGGACGAACTTGGTCCAAACTTTTCTCCGTTTTGAGTTTTGGAGAGTTTGGAACTCAAAGTTCGGCCGAATGAGAGTTCTTTAGGTGGTTTGGACGACACATGGTCAAAACTTTTTTCCGTTTCAGGTTTTGAGAGCTCGGAACCCAAAGTTCGTCGCAATGATAGTTTTTCAGATGGTTTGGATGAACTTGGTCCGAACTTTGCTCCGTTTTGAGTTTTGGAAAGTTTGGAACTCAAACTTCGGCCCAATGAGACTTCTTTAGGCGGTTTGGATGACACTTGGTCAAAACTTTGCTCCGTTTCAGGTTTTGAGAGCTCGGAACCAAAAGTTCTTCCCAATGAGAGTTTCTCATGTGGCTTGGACGAACTTGGTCCAAACTTTTCTCCGTTTTGAGTTTTTGAGAGTTTGGAACTCAAAGTTCGGCCCAATGAGAGTTCTTTAGGTGGTTTGGACGTGACATAGTCAAAACTTTGCTCCGTTTAAGGTTTTGAGAGCTCGGAACCCAATGTTCGTCCCAATGAGAGTTTTTCATATGGTTTGGACGAACTTGGTCCAAACTTTGCTCCGTTTCGTGTTTTGGAGAGTTTTGAACTCAAAGTTCGGCCCAATGAGAGTTCATTAGGTCGTTTGGACGAGACATGGTCAAAACTTTGCTCCGTTTAAGGTTTTGAGAGCTCGGAACCCAATGTTCGTCGCAATGAGAGTTTTTCAGATGGTTTGGACGAACTTGGTCCAAACTTTGCTCCGTTTTTTGTTTTGGAGAGTTTTGAACTCAAAGTTCGGCCCAATGAGAGTTCATTAGGTGGTTTGGACGAGACATGGTCAAAACTTTGCTCCGTTTCAGGTTTTGAGAGCTCGGAACCCAAAGTTCGTCGCAATGAGAGTTTTTCAGACTGTTTGGACGAACTTGGTCCGAACTTTGCTCCGTTTTGAGTTTTGGAGAGTTTGAAACTCAAAGTTCGGCCCAATGAGACTTCTTTAGGTGGTTTGGACGACACTTGGTCAAAACTTTGCTCCGTTTCAGGTTTTGAGAGCTCGGAACCCAAAGTTCGTCCCAATGAGAGTTTCTCATGTGGTTTGGACGAACTTGGTCCAAACTTTACTCCGTTTTGAGTTTTGGAGAGTTTTTAACTCAAAGTTCGGCCCAATGAGAGTTCTTTAGTTGGTTTGGACGACACATGGTCAAAACTTTGCTCCGTTTCAGGTTTTGAGAGCTCGGAACCCAAAGTACGTCGCAATGATAGTTTTTCAGATGGTTTGGACGAACTTGGTCCGAACTTTGCTCCGTTTTGAGTTTTGGAGAGTTTGGAACTCAAACTTCGGCCCAATGAGACTTCTTTAGGCGGTTTGGATGACACTTGGTCAAAACTTTGCTCCGTTTCAGGTTTTGAGAGCTCGGAACCAAAAGTTCTTCCCAATGAGAGTTTCTCATGTGGCTTGGACGAACTTGGTCCAAACTTTTCTCCGTTTTGAGTTTTTGAGAGTTTGGAACTCAAAGTTCGGCCCAATGAGAGTTCTTTAGGTGGTTTGGACGTGACATAGTCAAAACTTTGCTCCGTTTAAGGTTTTGAGAGCTCGGAACCCAATGTTCGTCCCAATGAGAGTTTTTCATATGGTTTGGACGAACTTGGTCCAAACTTTGCTCCGTTTCGTGTTTTGGAGAGTTTTGAACTCAAAGTTCGGCCCAATGAGAGTTCATTAGGTCGTTTGGACGAGACATGGTCAAAACTTTGCTCCGTTTAAGGTTTTGAGAGCTCGGAACCCAATGTTCGTCGCAATGAGAGTTTTTCAGATGGTTTGGACAAACTTGGTCCAAACTTTGCTCCGTTTTTTGTTTTGGAGAGTTTTGAACTCAAAGTTCGGCCCAATGAGAGTTCATTAGGCGGTTTGGACGAGACATGGTCAAAACTTTGCTCCGTTTCAGGTTTTGAGAGCTCGGAACCCAAAGTTCGTCGCAATGAGAGTTTTTCAGACTGTTTGGACGAACTTGGTCCGAACTTTGCTCCGTTTTGAGTTTTGGAGAGTTTGAAACTCAAAGTTCGGCCCAATGAGACTTCTTTAGGTGGTTTGGACGACACTTGGTCAAAACTTTGCTCCGTTTCAGGTTTTGAGAGCTCGGAACCCAAAGTTCGTCCCAATGAGAGTTTCTCATGTGGTTTGGACGAACTTGGTCCAAACTTTACTCCGTTTTGAGTTTTGGAGAGTTTTTAACTCAAAGTTCGGCCCAATGAGAGTTCTTTAGTTGGTTTGGACGACACATGGTCAAAACTTTGCTCCGTTTCAGGTTTTGAGAGCTCGGAACCCAAAGTACGTCGCAATGATAGTTTTTCAGATGGTTTGGACGAACTTGGTCCGAACTTTGCTCCGTTTTGAGTTTTGGAGAGTTTGGAACTCAAACTTCGGCCCAATGAGACTTCTTTAGGCAGTTTGGATGACACTTGGTCAAAACTTTGCTCCGTTTCAGGTTTTGAGAGCTCGGAACCAAAAGTTCTTCCCAATGAGAGTTTCTCATGTGGCTTGGACGAACTTGGTCCAAACTTTTCTCCGTTTTGAGTTTTTGAGAGTTTGGAACTCAAAGTTCGGCCCAATGAGAGTTCTTTAGGTGGTTTGGACGTGACATAGTCAAAACTTTGCTCCGTTTAAGGTTTTGAGAGCTCGGAACCCAATGTTCGTCCCAATGAGAGTTTTTCATATGGTTTGGACGAACTTGGTCCAAACTTTGCTCCGTTTCGTGTTTTGGAGAGTTTTGAACTCAAAGTTCGGCCCAATGAGAGTTCATTAGGTCGTTTGGACGAGACATGGTCAAAACTTTGCTCCGTTTAAGGTTTTGAGAGCTCGGAACCCAATGTTCGTCGCAATGAGAGTTTTTCAGATGGTTTGGACGAACTTGGTCCAAACTTTGCTCCGTTTTTTGTTTTGGAGAGTTTTGAACTCAAAGTTCGGCCCAATGAGAGTTCATTAGGTGGTTTGGACGAGACATGGTCAAAACTTTGCTCCGTTTCAGGTTTTGAGAGCTCGGAACCCAAAGTTCGTCGCAATGAGAGTTTTTCAGACTGTTTGGACGAACTTGGTCCGAACTTTGCTCCGTTTTGAGTTTTGGAGAGTTTGAAACTCAAAGTTCGGCCCAATGAGACTTCTTTAGGTGGTTTGGACGACACTTGGTCAAAACTTTGCTCCGTTTCAGGTTTTGAGAGCTCGGAACCCAAAGTTCGTCCCAATGAGAGTTTCTCATGTGGTTTGGACGAACTTGGTCCAAACTTTACTCCGTTTTGAGTTTTGGAGAGTTTTTAACTCAAAGTTCGGCCCAATGAGAGTTCTTTAGTTGGTTTGGACGACACATGGTCAAAACTTTGCTCCGTTTCAGGTTTTGAGAGCTCGGAACCCAAAGTACGTCGCAATGATAGTTTTTCAGATGGTTTGGACGAACTTGGTCCGAACTTTGCTCCGTTTTGAGTTTTGGAGAGTTTGGAACTCAAACTTCGGCCCAATGAGACTTCTTTAGGCGGTTTGGATGACACTTGGTCAAAACTTTGCTCCGTTTCAGGTTTTGAGAGCTCGGAACCAAAAGTTCTTCCCAATGAGAGTTTCTCATGTGGCTTGGACGAACTTGGTCCAAACTTTTCTCCGTTTTGAGTTTTTGAGAGTTTGGAACTCAAAGTTCGGCCCAATGAGAGTTCTTTAGGTGGTTTGGACGTGACATAGTCAAAACTTTGCTCCGTTTAAGGTTTTGAGAGCTCGGAACCCAATGTTCGTCCCAATGAGAGTTTTTCATATGGTTTGGACGAACTTGGTCCAAACTTTGCTCCGTTTCGTGTTTTGGAGAGTTTTGAACTCAAAGTTCGGCCCAATGAGAGTTCATTAGGTCGTTTGGACGAGACATGGTCAAAACTTTGCTCCGTTTAAGGTTTTGAGAGCTCGGAACCCAATGTTCGTCGCAATGAGAGTTTTTCAGATGGTTTGGACAAACTTGGTCCAAACTTTGCTCCGTTTTTTGTTTTGGAGAGTTTTGAACTCAAAGTTCGGCCCAATGAGAGTTCATTAGGCGGTTTGGACGAGACATGGTCAAAACTTTGCTCCGTTTCAGGTTTTGAGAGCTCGGAACCCAAAGTTCGTCGCAATGAGAGTTTTTCAGACTGTTTGGACGAACTTGGTCCGAACTTTGCTCCGTTTTGAGTTTTGGAGAGTTTGAAACTCAAAGTTCGGCCCAATGAGACTTCTTTAGGTGGTTTGGACGACACTTGGTCAAAACTTTGCTCCGTTTCAGGTTTTGAGAGCTCGGAACCCAAAGTTCGTCCCAATGAGAGTTTCTCATGTGGTTTGGACGAACTTGGTCCAAACTTTGCTCCGTTTTGAGTTTTGGAGAGTTTGGAACTCAAAGTTCGGCCCAATGAGAGTTCTTTAGTTGGTTTGGACGACACATGGTCAAAACTTTGCTCCGTTTCCAGTTTTGAGAGCTCGGAACCCAAAGTACGTCGCAATGATAGTTTTTCAGATGGTTTGGACGAACTTGGTCCGAACTTTGCTCCGTTTTGAGTTTTGGAGAGTTTGGAACTCAAACTTCGGCCCAATGAGACTTCTTTAGGCGGTTTGGATGACACTTGGTCAAAACTTTACTCCGTTTCAGGTTTTGAGAGCTCGGAACCAAAAGTTCTTCCCAATGAGAGTTTCTCATGTGGTTTGGACGAACTTTGTCCAAACTTTTCTTCGTTTAGAGTTTTTGAGAGTTTGGAACTCAAAGTTCGGCCCAATGAGAGTTCTTTAGGTGGTTTGGACGAGCATGGTCAAAACTTTGCTCCGTTTAAGGTTTTGAGAGGTCGGAACCCAAAGTTCGTCGCAATGAGAGTTTTTCAGATGGTTTGGACGAACTTGGTCCAAACTTTGCTCCGTTTTGTGTTTTGGAGAGTTTTGAACTCAAAGTTCGGCCCAGTGAGAGTTCTTTAGGTGGTTTGGACGACACATGGTCAAAACTTTGCTCCGTTTAAGGTTTTGAGAGCTCGGAACCCAAAGTTCGTCCCAATGATAGTTTTTCATCTGGTTTGCACGAACTTGGTCCAAACTTTGCTCCGTTATGAGTTTTGGAGAGTTTGGAACTCAAAGTTCGGCCCAATGAGAGTTCTTTAGTTGGTTTGGACGACACATGGTCAAAACTTTGCTCCGTTTCAGGTTTTGAGAGCTCGGAACCCAAAGTTCGTCGCAATGATAGTTTTTCAGATGGTTTGGACGAACTTCGTCCGAACTTTGCTCCGTTTTGAGTTTTGGAGAGTTTGGAACTCAAACTTCGGCCCAATGAGACTTCTTTAGGCGGTTTGGATGACACTTGGTCAAAACTTTGCTCCGTTTCAGGTTTTGAGAGCTCGAAACCAAAAGTTCTTCCCAATGAGAGTTTCTCATGTGGTTTGGACGAACTAGGTCCAAACTTTTCTCCGTTTTGAGTTTTGGAGAGTTTGAAACTCAAAGTTCGGCCCAATGAGACTTCTTTAGGTGGTTTGGACGACACTTGGTCAAAACTTTGCTCCGTTTCAGGTTTTGAGAGCTCGGAACCCAAAGTTCGTCCCAATGAGAGTTTTTCATGTGGTTTGGACGAACTTGGTCCAAACTTTGCTCCGTTTTGAGTTTTGGAGAGTTTGGAACTCAAACTTCGGCCCAATGAGACTTCTTTAGGCGGTTTGGATGACACTTGGTCAAAACTTTGCTCCGTTTCAGGTTTTGAGAGCTCGGAACCAAAAGTTCTTCCCAATGAGAGTTTCTCATGTGGTTTGGACGAACTTAGTCCAAACTTTGCTCCGTTTTGAGTTTTGGAGAGTTTGGAACTCAAACTTCGGCCCAATGAGACTTCTTTAGGCGGTTTGGATGACACTTGGTCAAAACTTTGCTCCGTTTCAGGTTTTGAGAGCTCGGAACCAAAAGTTCTTCCCAATGAGAGTTTCTCATGTGGTTTGGACGAACTTCGTCCAAACTTTGCTCCGTTTTGAGTTTTGGAGAGTTTGGAACTCAAACTTCGGCCCAATGAGACTTCTTTAGGCGGTTTGGATGACACTTGGTCAAAACTTTGCTCCGTTTCAGGTTTTGAGAGCTCGGAACCAAAAGTTCTTCCCAATGAGAGTTTCTCATGTGGCTTGGACGAACTTGGTCCAAACTTTTCTCCGTTTTGAGTTTTTGAGAGTTTGGAACTCAAAGTTCGGCCCAATGAGAGTTCTTTAGGTGGTTTGGACGTGACATAGTCAAAACTTTGCTCCGTTTAAGGTTTTGAGAGCTCGGAACCCAATGTTCGTCCCAATGAGAGTTTTTCATATGGTTTGGACGAACTTGGTCCAAACTTTGCTCCGTTTCGTGTTTTGGAGAGTTTTGAACTCAAAGTTCGGCCCAATGAGAGTTCATTAGGTCGTTTGGACGAGACATGGTCAAAACTTTGCTCCGTTTAAGGTTTTGAGAGCTCGGAACCCAAATTTCGTCGAAATGAGAGTTTTTCAGATGGTTTGGACGAACTTGGTCCGAACGTTGCTCCGTTTTGAGTTTTGGAGAGTTTGGAACTCAAAGTTCGGCCCAATGAGACTTCTTTAGGTGGTTTGGACGACACTTGGTCAAAACTTTGCTCCGTTTCAGGTTTTCAGAGCTCGGAACCCAAAGTTCGTCCCAATGAGAGTTTTTCATGTGGTTTGGACGAATTTGGTCCAAACTTTTCTCCGTTTTGAGTTTTGGAGAGTTTGGAACTCAAAGTTCGGCCTAATGAGAGTTCTTTAGGTTGTTTGGACGAGGCATGGTCAAAACTTTGCTCCGTTTAAGGTTTTGAGAGCTCGGAACCCAAAGTTCGTCGCAATGAGAGTTTTTCAGATGGTTTGGACGAACTTGGTCCAAACTTTGCTCCGTTTTGTGTTTTGGAGAGTTTTGAACTCAAAGTTCGGCCCAGTGAGAGTTCTTTAGGTGGTTTGGACGAGACATTGTCAAAACTTAGCTCCGTTTCAGGTTTTGAGAGCTCGAAACCCAAAGTTCGTCCCAATGAGAGTTTTTCATGTGGTTTAGACGAACTTTGTCAAAACTTTGCTCCGTTTTGAGTTTTGGAGAGTTTGGAACTCAAAGTTCGGCCCAATGAGAGTTCTTTAGGTGGTTTGGCCGAGACAGGGTCAAAACTTTGCTCCGTTTAAGGTTTTGAGAGCTCGGAACCCAAAGTTCATCCTAATGAGAGTTTTTCATCTGGTTTGGACGAACTTGGTCCAAACGTTTCTCCGTTTTGAGTTTTGGAGAGTTTGGAACTCAAAGTTCGGCCCAATGAGAGTTCTTTAGGTGGTTTGGACGACACATGGTCAAAACTTTGCTCCGTTTAAGGTTTTGAGAGCTCGGAACCCAAAGTTCGTCCCAATGAGAGTTTTTCATCTGGTTTGGACGAACTTGGTCCAAACTTTTCTCCGTTTTGTGTTTTGGAGAGTTTTGAACTCAAAGTTCGGCCTAGTGAGAGTTCTTTAGGTGGTTTGGACGAGACATGGTCAAAACTTTTCTCCGTTTCAGGTTTTGAGAGCTCGGAACCCAAAGTTCGTCGTAATGAGAGTTTTTCAGATGGTTTGGACGAACTTGGTCCGAACTTTGCTCCGTTTTGAGTCTTGGAGAGTTTAGAACTCAAAGTTCGGCCCAATGAGACTTGTTTAGGTGGGTTGGACGAAACATGGTAAAAACTTTGTCCGTTTCAGGTTTTGAGAGCTCGGAACCCAAAGTTCGTCCCAATGAGAGTTTTTCATGTGGTTTGGACGAACTTGGTCCAAACTTTGCTCCGTTTTGAGTTTTGGAGAGTTTGGAACTCAAAGTTCGGCCCAATGAGAGTTCTTTAGGTGGTTTGGCCGAGACATGGTCAAAACTTTGCTCCGTTTAAGGTTTTGAGAGCTCGGAACCCAAAGTTCATCCCAATGAGAGTTTTTCATCTGGTTTGGACGAACTTGGTCCAAACTTTGCTCCGTTTTGAGTTTTGGAGAGTTTGGAACTCAAAGTTCGGCCCAATGAGAGTTCTTTAGGTGGTTTGGACGAGACATGGTCAAAACTTTGCTCCGTCTAAGGTTTTGAGAGGTCGGAGCCCAAAGTTCGTCGCAATGAGAGTTTTTAAGATGGTTTGGACGAACTTGGTCCAAACTTTTCTCCGTTTTGTGTTTTGGAAAGTTTTGAACTCAAAGTTCGGCCTAGTGAGAGTTCTTTAGGTGGTTTGGACGAGACATGGTCAAAACTTTACTCCGTTTCAAGTTTTGAGAGCTCGGAACCCAAAGTTCGTCGCAATGAGAGTTTTTCAGATGGTTTGGACGAACTTGGTCCGAACTTTGCTCCGTTTTTAGTTTTGGAGAGTTTCGAACTCAAAGTTCGGCCCAATGAGACTTGTTTACGTGGTTTGGACGACACTTGGTAAAAACTTTGTCCGTTTTAGATTTTGAGAGCTCGGAACCCAAAGTTCGTCCCAATGAGAGTTTTTCATATGGTTTGGACGAACTTGGTCCAAACTTTGCTCCATTTTGAGTTTTGGAGAGTTTTGAACTCAAACTTCAGCCCAATGAGAGTTCTTTAGGTTGTTTGGACGACACAAGGTCAAAACTTTGCTACGTTTCAGGTTTTGAGAGCTCGGAACCCAAAGTTCGTCGCAATGAGAGTTTTTCAGATCGTTTGGACGAACTTGGTCCAAACTTTGCTCCGTTTTGAGTTTTGGAGAATTTGGAACTCAAAGTTCGGCCCAATGAGAGTTCTTTAGGTGGTTTGGCCGAGACATGGTCAAAACTTTGCTCCGTTTAAGGTTTTGAGAGCTCGGAACCCAAAGTTCATCCCAATGAGAGTTTTTCATCTGGTTTGGACGAACTTGGTCCAAACTTTGCTCCGTTTTGAGTTTTGGAGAGTTTGGAACTCAAAGTTCGGCCCAATGAAACTTGTTTAGGTGGTTTGGACGACACTTGGTAAAAACTTTGTCCGTTTCAGGTTTTGAGAGCTCGGAACCCAAAGTTCGTCCCAATGAGAGTTTTTCATGTGGTTTGGACGAACTTGGTCCAAACTTTGCTCCGTTTTGAGTTTTGGAGAGTTTGGAACTCAAAGTTCGGCCCAATGAGAGTTCTTTAGGTGGTTTGGCCGAGACATGGTCAAAACTTTGCTCCGTTAAGGTTTTGAGAGCTCGGAACCCAAAGTTCATCCCAATGAGAGTTTTTCATCTGGTTTGGACGAACTTGGTCCAAACTTTGCTCCGTTTTGAGTTTTGGAGAGTTTGGAACTCAAAGTTCGGCCCAATGAGAGTTCTTTAGGTGGTTTGGACGAGACATGGTCAAAACTTTGCTCCGTCTAAGGTTTTGAGAGGTCAGAGCCCAAAGTTCGTCGCAATGAGAGTTTTTCAGATGGTTTGGACGAACTTGGTCCGAACTTTGCTCCGTTTTGAGTTTTGGAGAGTTTAGAACTCAAAGTTCGGCCCAATGAGACTTGTTTACGTGGTTTGGACAACACTTGGTAAAAACTTTGTCCGTTTTCGGTTCTGAGAGCTCGGAACCCAAAGTTCGTCCCAATGAGAGTTTTTCATGTGGTTTGGACGAACTTTGTCAAAACTTTGCTCCGTTTTGAGTTTTGGAGAGTTTGGAACTCAAAGTTCGGCCCAATGAGAGTTCTTTAGGTGGTTTGGCCGAGACATGGTCAAAACTTTGCTCCGTTTAAGGTTTTGAGAGCTCGGAACCAAAAGTTCATCCCAATGAGAGTTTTTCATCTGGTTTGGACGAACTTGGTCCAAACTTTGCTCCGTTTTGAGTTTTGGAGAGTTTGGAACTCAAAGTTCGGCCCAATTTGAGTTCTTTAGGTGGTTTGGACGACACATTGTCAAAACTTTGCTCCGTTTCAGGTTTTGAGAGCTCGGAACCCAAAGTTCGTCGCAATGAGAGTTTCTCAGATGGTTCTGACGAACTTGGTCCAAACTTTGCTCCGTTTTGAGTTTTGGAGAGTTTAGAACTCAAAGTTCGGCCCAATGAGAGTTCTTTTGGTGGTTTGGACGACACATGGTCAAAACTATGCTCCGTTTCAGGTTTTGAGAGCTCGGAACCCAAAGTTCGTCCCAATGAGGGTTTTTCATGTTCTTTGGACGAACTTGGTCCAAACTTTGCTCCGTTTTGAGTTTTGGATTGTTTAGAACTCAAAGTTCGGCCCAATGAGAGTTCTTTAGGTGGTTTGGACGACACATGGTCAAAACTTTGCTTCGTTTCAGGTTTTGAGAGCTCGGAACCCAAAGTTCGTCGCAATGAGAGTTTTTCAGATGGTTTGGACGAACTTGGTCCAAACTTTACTCCGTTTTGAGTTTTGGAGAATTTAGAACTCAAAGTTCGGCCCAATGAGAGTTCTTTAGGTGCTTTGGACGACAAATGGTCAAAACTTTGCTCCGTTTCAGGTTTTGAGAGCTCGGAACCCAAAGTTCGTCACAATGAGAGTTTTTCAGATGGTTTGGACGAACTTGGTCCAAACTTTACTCCGTTTTGAGTTTTGGAGAATTTAGAACTCAAAGTTCGGCCCAATGAGAGTTCTTTAGGTGGTTTGGACGACAAATGGTCAAAACTTTGCTCCGTTTCAGGTTTCGAGAGCTCGGAACCCAAAGTTCGTCCCAATGAGAGTTTTTCATGTTGTTTGGACGAACTTGGTCCAAACTTTGCTCCGTTTTGAGTTTTGGAGCGTTTAGAACTCAAAGTTCGGCCCAATGAGAGCTCTTTAGGTGGTTTGGACGACACATGGTCAAAACTTTGCTTCGTTTCAGGTTTTGAGAGCTCGGAACCCAAAGTTCGTCCCAATGAGAGTTTTTCATGTTGTTTGGACGAACTTGGTCCAAACTTTGCTCCGTTTTGAGTTTTGGAGCGTTTAGAACTCAAAGTTCGGCCCAATGAGAGTTCTTTAGGTGGTTTGGACGACACATGGTCAAAACTTTGCTTCGTTTCAGGTATTGAGAGCTCGGAACCCAAAGTTCGTCGCAATGAGAGTTTTTCAGATGGTTTTGACGAACTTGGTCCAAACTTTGCTCCGTTTTGAGTTTTGGAGAATTTAGAACTCAAAGATCGGCCCAATGAGAGTTCTTTAGGTGGTTTGGACGACACATGGTCAAAACTTTTCTCCGTTTCAGGTTTTGAGAGCTCGGAACCCAAAGTTCGTCCCAATGAGAGTTTTTCTTGTTGTTTGGATGAACTTGGTCCAAACTTTGCTCCGTTTTGAGTTTTGGAGAGTTTGGAACTCAAAGTTCGGCCCAATGAGAGTTCTTTAGGTGGTTTGGCCGAGACATGGTCAAAACTTTGCTCCGTTTAAGGTTTTGAGAGCTCGGAACCCAAAGTTCATCCCAATGAGAGTTTTTCATCTGGTTTGGACGAACTTGGTCCAAACTTTGCTCCGTTTTGAGTTTTGGAGAGTTTGGAACTCAAAGTTCGGCCCAATGAGAGTTCTTTAGGTGGTTTGGACGACACATGGTCAAAACTTTGCTCCGTTTAAGGTTTTGAGAGCTCGGAACCCAAAGTTCGTCCCAATGATAGTTTTTCATCTGGTTTGGACGAACTTGGTCCAAACTTTGCTCCGTTTTGAGTTTTGGAGAGTTTGGAACTCAAAATTCGGCCCAATGAGAGTTCTTTAGGTGGTTTGGACGAGACATGGTCAAAACTTTGCTCCGTTTAAGGTTTTGAGAGCTCGGAACCAAAAGTTCGTCCCAATGAGAGTTTTTCATGTGGTTTGGACGAACTTTGTCCAAACTTTGCTCCGTTTTGAGTTTTGGAGAGTTTGGAACTCAAAGTTCGGCCCAATGAGAGTTCTTTAGGTGGTTTGAACGACACATGGTCAAAACTTTACTCCGTTTAAGGTTTTGAGAGCTCGGAACCCAAAGTTCGTCCCAATGAGAGTTTTTCATGTGGTTTTGACGAATTTGGTCCAAACTTTGCTCCGTTTTGAGTTTTGGAGAGTTTGGAACTCAAAGTTCGGCCCAATGAGAGTTCTTTAGGCGGTTTGGCCGACACATTGTCAAAACTTTGCTCCGTTTCAGGTTTTGAGAGCTCGGAACCCAAAGTTCGTCGCAATGAGAGTTTTTCAGATGGTTTGGACGAACTTGGTCCAAACTTTACTCCGTTTTGAGTTTTGGAGAATTTAGAACTCAAAGTTCGGCCCAATAAGAGTTCTTTAGGTGGTTTGGACGACAAATGGTCAAAACTTTGCTCCGTTTCAGGTTTTGAGAGCTCGGAACCCAAAGTTCGTCCCAATGAGAGTTTTTCATTTTGTTTGGACGAACTTGGTCCAAACTTTGCTCCGTTTTGAGTTTTGTAGAGTTTAGAACTCAAAGTTCGGCCCAATGAGAGTTCTTTAGGTGGTTTGGACGACACATTGTCAAAACTTTGCTTCGTTTCAGGTTATGAGAGCTCGGAACCCAAAGTTTGTCGCAATGAGAGTTTTTCAGATGGTTTGGACGAACTTGGTCCAAACTTTGCTCCGTTTTGAGTTTTGGAGAATTTAGAACTCAAAGTTCGGCCCAATGAGAGTTCTTTAGGTGGTTTGGATGACACATGGTCAAAACTTTGCTTCGTTTCAGGTTTTGAGGGCTCGGAACCAAAAGTTCGTCCCAATGAGAGTTTTTCATGTGGTTTGGATGAACTTGGTCCAAACTTTGCTCCGTTTTGAGTTTTGGAGAGTTTGGAACTGAAAGTTCGGCCCAATGAGAGTTCTTTAGGTGGTTTGGCCGAGACATGGTCAAAACTTTGCTCCGTTTAAGGTTTTGAGAGCTCGGAACCCAAAGTTCATCCCAATGAGAGTTTTTCATCTGGTTTGGACGAACTTGGTCCAAACTTTGCTCCGTTTTGAGTTTTTGAGAGTTTGGAACTCAAAGTTCGGCCCAATGAGAGTTCTTTAGGTGGTTTGGACGACACATGGTCAAAACTTTGCTCCGTTTAAGGTTTTGAGAGCTCGGAACCCAAAGTTCGTCCCAATGATAGTTTTTCATCTGCTTTGGACGAACTTGGTCCAAACTTTGCTCCGTTTTGAGTTTTGGAGAGTTTGGAACTCAAAATTCGGCCAAATGAGAGTTCTTTAGGTGGTTTGGACGAGACATGGTCAAAACTTTGCTCCGTTTAAGGTTTTGAGAGCTCGGAACCAAAAGTTCGTCCCAATGAGAGTTTTTCATGTGGTTTGGACGAACTTTGTCCAAACTTTGCTCCGTTTTGAGTTTTGGAGAGTTTGGAACTCAAAGTTCGGCCCAATGAGAGTTCTTTAGGTGGTTTGGACGACACATGGTCAAAACTTTGCTCCGTTTAAGGTTTTGAGAGCTCGGAACCCAAAGTTCGTCCCAATGAGAGTTTTTCATGTGGTTTTGACGAACTTGGTCCAAACTTTGCTCCGTTTTGAGTTTTGGAGAGTTTGGAACTCAAAGTTCGGCCCAATGAGAGTTCTTTAGGCGGTTTGGACGACACATTGTCAAAACTTTGCTCCGTTTCAGGTTTTGAGAGCTCGGAACCCAAAGTTCGTCGCAATGAGAGTTTTTCAGATGGTTTGGACGAACTTGGTCCAAACTTTGCTCCGTTTTGAGTTTTGGAGAGTTTAGAACTCAAAGTTCGGCCCAATGAGAGTTCTTTAGGTGGTTTGGACGACACATGGTCAAAACTTTGCTTCATTTCAGGTTTTGAGAGCTCGGAACCCAAAGTTCGTCGGAATGAGAGTTTTTCAGATGGTTTGGACGAACTTGGTCCAAACTTTGCTCCGTTTTGAGTTTTGGAGAATTTAGAACTAAAAGTTCGGCCCAATGAGAGTTCTTTAGGTGGTTTGGATGACACATGGTCAAAACTTTGCTCCGTTTAAGGTTTTCAGAGCGCGGAACCCAAAGTTCGTCCCAATGAGAGTTTTTCATGTGGTTTGGACGAACTTGGTCCAAACTTTGCTCCGTTTTGAGTTTTGGAGAGTTTGGAACTCAAAGTTCGGCCCAATGAGAGTTCTTTAGGTGGTTTGGACGACACATGGTCAAAACTTTGCTTCGTTTCAGGTTTTGAGAGCTCGGAACCCAAAGTTCGTCGCAATGAGAGTTTTTCAGATGGTTTGGACGAACTTGGTCCAAACTTTACTCCGTTTTGAGTTTTGGAGAATTTAGAACTCAAAGTTCGGCCCAATGAGAGTTCTTTAGGTGGTTTGGACGACAAATGGTCAAAACTTTGTTCCGTTTCAGGTTTTGAGAGCTCGGAACCCAAAGTTCGTCCCAATGAGAGTTTTTCATGTTGTTTGGATGAACTTGGTCCAAACTTTGCTCCGTTTTGAGTTTTGGAGAGTTTAGAACTCAAAGTTCGGCCCAATGAGAGTTCTTTAGGTGGTTTGGACGACACATGGTCAAAACTTTGCTTCGTTTCAGGTTCTGAGAGCTCGGAACCCAAAGTTCGTCGCAATGAGAGTTTTTCAGATGGTTTGGACGAACTTGGTCCAAACTTTGCTCCGTTTTGAGTTTTGGAGAATTTAGAACTCAAAGTTCGGCCCAATGAGAGTTCTTTAGGTGGTTTGGACGACACATGGTCAAAACTTTGCTCCGTTTCAGGTTTTGAGAGCTCGGAACCCAAAGTTCGTCCCAATGAGAGTTTTTCATGTGGTTTGGACGAACTTGGTCCAAACTTTGCTCCGTTTTGAGTGTTGGAGAGTTTGGAACTCAAAGTTCGGCCCAATGAGAGTTCTTTAGGTGGTTTGGCCGAGACATGGTCAAAACTTTGCTCCGTTTAAGGTTTTGAGAGCTCGGAACCCAAAGTTCTTCCCAATGAGAGTTTTTCATCTGGTTTGGACGAACTTGGTCCAAACTTTGCTCCGTTTTGAGTTTTGGAGAGTTTGGAACTCAAAGTTCGGCCCAATGAGAGTTCTTTAGGTGGTTTGGACGACACATGGTCAAAACTTTGCTCCGTTTAAGGTTTTGAGAGCTCGGAACCAAAAGTTCGTCCCAATGAGAGTTTTTCATGTGGTTTGGACGAACTTTGTCCAAACTTTGCTCCGTTTTGAGTTTTGAGAGTTTGGAACTCAAAGTTCGGCCCAATGAGAGTTCTTTAGGTGGTTTGGACGAGACATGGTCAAAACTTTGCTCCGTTTAAGGTTTTGAGAGCTCGGAACCAAAAGTTCGTCCCAATGAGAGTTTTTCATGTGGTTTGGACGAACTTTGTCCAAACTTTGCTCCGTTTTGTGTTTTGGAGAGTTTTGAACTCAAAGTTCGACCCAGTGAGAGTTCTTTAGGTGGTTTGGACGAGACATTGTCAAAACTTAGCTCCGTTTCAGGTTTTGAGAGCTCGAAACCCAAAGTTCGTCGCAATGAGAGTTTTTCATGTGGTTTGGACGAACTTTGTCCAAACTTTGCTCCGTTTTGAGTTTTGCAGAGTTTGGAACTCAAAGTTCGGCCCAATGAGAGTTCTTTAGGTGGTTTGGACGACACATGGTCAAAACTTTGCTTCTGTTGTGAATCAAAGCTGCTCTGTTACCAAATGTTGTGAAATCAAAGTAGCTCTGATACCAAATGTTATGAATCAAAGCAGCTCTGGTTCCAAAAATTGTGAAATCAAAGTAGCTCTGATACCAAATGTTGTGAAACTCCCAGGAAATGTATCTAACAACCTTGCTGAAAAACAAGACCTTTAGATCTCAAATCTGAAAACCCCAAAACCGATTTGAAAATCAACCCAAGGAAAGTAAAAACCGGATTACCTTGTCGATCAAATATCTCAAGGCAAGAAACTTGCTTGAGATTCGAATCACTCCACAAGCATGATTGATCAAGTCAAGCTTGAATGATTCTCAACATGCAACCTAAACTACATAGAATTGCAAAGAAACTTAGCTCTAAGGCTAAAGGAAAAGCTCAAAGGCTCTTTTTACTACATTTCCAAGTCTTCTCTTTCAAATACAACATACATGGCTTTTTATAGCATCAAAATGAAACTCTAGAGTAACCTATTGTCATTTGAAGAGTTGTAACTCTCATCCTCATTAATACTATAATGACCACTACCTAAATTGTAAACTAAAACATTGATAGCAAAACTTAAAAACTGAAAATTACATGGAAACTCCCTTAAATCCGAGAATTAAAAACCCCATCAACCAACTAAGTCTTGTAACCTCCCAAAGATTAAATGAAGCTCTACTTGATGTAGTTTGAAGTAGCTTGAAGTGTGGTTCCATCATTGATGTTTAACTTGCACTAAATGAACTTGACATGTAGTTGAGTTCATTCAATACAACTTGAGTTCCTTCCATGCTAGTTGACTTCAACTTTATTGACATTTGACTTCATTTAATCCAACTTAATTTTGAATTCGTTTTTGGCATAACACAAGACATCTTGGTTCATATCAGCTTCGTTTCAGGTTTTGAGAGCTCGGAACCAAAAGTTCGTCGCAATGAGAGTTTTTCAGATGGTTTGGACGAACTTGGTCCAAACTTTGCGCCGTTTTGAATTTTGGAGAATTTAGAACTCAAAGTTCGGCCCAATGAGAGTTCTTTAGGTGGTTTGGCCGAGACATGGTCAAAACTTTGCTCCGTTTAAGGTTTTGAGAGCTCGGAACCCAAAGTTCATCCCAATGAGAGTTTTTCATCTGGTTTGGACGAACTTGGTCCAAACTTTGCTCCGTTTTGAGTTTTGGAGAGTTTGGAACTCAAAGTTCGGCCCAATGAGAGTTCTTTAGGTGGTTTGGACGACACATGGTCAAAACTTTGCTCCGTTTAAGGTTTTGAGAGCTCGGAACCCAAAGTTCGTCCCAATGATAGTTTTTCATCTGGTTTGGACGAACTTGGTCCAAACTTTGCTCCGTTTTGAGTTTTGGAGAGTTTGGAACTCAAAGTTCGGCCCAATGAGAGTTCTTTAGGTGGTTTGGACGAGACATGGTCAAAACTTTGCTCCGTTTAAGGTTTTGAGAGCTCGAAACCAAGAGTTCGTCCCAATGAGAGTTTTTCATGTGGTTTGGACGAACTTTGTTCAAACTTTGCTCCGTTTTGAGTTTTGGAGAGTTTGGAACTCAAAGTTCGGCCCAATGAGAGTTCTTTAGGTGGTTTGGACGACACATGGTCAAAACTTTGCTCCGTTTAAGGTTTTGAGAGCTCGGAACCCAAAGTTCGTCCCAATGAAAGTTTTTCATGTGGTTTGGACGAACTTGGTCCAAACTTTGCTCCGTTTTGAGTTTTGGAGAGTTTGGAACTCAAAGTTCGGCCCAATGAGAGTTCTTTAGGTGGTTTGGACGACACATGGTCAAAACTTTGCTCCGTTTCAGGTTTTGAGAGCTCGGAACCCAAAGTTCGTCGCAATGAGAGTTTTTCAGATGGTTTGGACGAACTTGGTCCAAACTTTGCTCCGTTTTGAGTTTTGGAGAGTTTAGAACTCAAAGTTCGGCCCAATGAGAGTTCTTTAGGTGGTTTGGACGACACATGGTCAAAACTATGCTCCGTTTCAGGTTTTGAGAGCTCGGAACCCAAAGTTCGTCCCAATGATAGTTTTTCATCTGGTTTGGACGAACTTGGTCCAAACTTTGCTCCGTTTTGAGTTTTGGAGAGTTTGGAACTCAAAGTTCGGCCCCATGAGAGTTATTTAGGTGGTTTGGACGAGACATGGTCAAAACTTTGCTCCGTTTAAGGTTTTGAGAGCTCGGAACCCAAAGTTCGTCCCAATGAGAGTTTTTCATGTGGTTTGGACGAACTTGGTCCAAACTTTGCTCCGTTTTGAGTTTTGGAGAGTTTGGAACTCAAAGTTCGGCCCAATGAGAGTTCTTTAGGTGGTTTGGCCGAGACATGGTCAAAACTTTGCTCCGTTTAAGGTTTTGAGAGCTCGGAACCCAAAGTTCGTCCCAATGAGAGTTTTTCATGTGGTTTGGACGAACTTTGTCCAAACTGTGCTCCGTTTTGAGTTTTGGAGAATTTGGAACTCAAAGTTCGACCCAATGAGAGTTCTTTAGGTGGTTTGGACGACACATGGTCAAAACTTTGCTCCGTTTAAGGTTTTGAGAGCTCGGAACCTAAAGTACGTCGCAATGAGAGTTTTTCATGTGGTTTGGACGAACTGGGTCCAAACTTTGCTCCGTTTTGAGTTTTGGAGAGTTTGGAAGTCAAAGTTCCGCCCAATGAGAGTTCTTAGGTGGTTTGGACGAGACATGGTCAAAACTTTGCTCCGTTTAAGGTTTTGAGAGCTCGGAACCCAAAGTTCGTCCCAATGAGAGTTTTTCATGTGGTTTGGACGAACTTTTTCCAAACTTTGCTCCGTTTTGAGTTTTGGAGAGTTTGGAACTCAAAGTTCGGCCCAATGAGAGTTCTTTAGGTGGTTTGGACGACACATGGTCAAAACTTTGCTCCGTTTAAGGTTTTGAGAGCTCGGAACCCAAAGTTCGTCCCAATGAGAGTTTTTCATGTGGTTTGGACGAACTTTGTCCAAACTTTGCTTCGTTTTGAGTTTTGGAGAATTTGGAACTCAAAGTTCGACCCATTGAGAGTTCTTTAGGTGGTTTGGACGAGACATGGTCAAATGTTTGCTCCGTTTAAGGTTTTGAGAGCTCGGAACCCAAAGTTCGTCGCAATGAGAGTTTTTCAGATGGTTTGGACGAAGTTGGTCTAAACTTTGCTCCGTTTTGTGTTTTGGAGAGTTTTGAACTCAAAGTTCGGCCCAGTGAGAGTTGTTTAGGTGGTTTGGACTCGACCTGGTCAAAACTTTGCTCCGTTTCAGGATTTGAGAGCTCGGAACCCAAAGTTCGTCGCAATGAGAGTTTTTCAGATGGTTTGGACGAACTTGGTCCAAACTTTGCTCCATTTTGAGTTTTGGAGAGTTTAGAACTCAAAGTTCGGCCCAATGAGAGTTCTTTAGGTGGTTTGGACGACACATGGTCAAAACTATGCTCCGTTTAAGGTTTTGAGAGCTCGGAACCCAATGTTCGTCGCAATGAGAGTTTTTCAGATGGTTTGGACGAACTTGGTCCAAACTTTGCTCCGTTTTGTGTTTTGGAGAGTTTTGAACTCAAAGTTCGGCCCAATGAGAGTTCATTAGGTGGTTTGGACGAGACATGGTCAAAACTTTGCTCCGTTTCAGGTTTTGAGAGCTCGGAACCAAAAGTACGTTGCAATGATAGTTTTTCAGATGGTTTGGACGAACTTGGTCCATACTTTGCTCCGTTTTGAGTTTTGGAGAGTTTGGAACTCAAAGTTCGGCCCAATGAGAGTTCTTTAGGTGGTTTGGATGACACATGGTCGAAACTTTGCTCCGTTTCAGGTTTTGAGAGCTCGGAACCCAAAGTTTGTCCCAATGAGAGTTTTTCATGTGGTTTGGACGAACTTGGTCCAAACTTTGCTCCGTTTTGAGTTTTGGAGAGTTTGGAACTCAAAGTTCGGCCCAATGAGAGTTCTTTAGGTGGTTTGGCCGAGACATGGTCAAAACTTTGCTCCGTTTAAGGTTTTGAGAGCTCGGAACCCAAAGTTCGTCGCAATGACAGTTTTTCAGATGGTTTGGACGAACTTGGTCCATACTTTGCTCCGTTTTTTGTTTTGGAGAGTTTTGAACTCAAAGTTCGGCCCAGTGAGAGTTCCTTAGGTGGTTTGGAAGAGACATGGTCAAACCTTTGCTCCGTTTCAGGTTTTGAGAGCTCGGAACCCAAAGTTCGTCCCAATGAGAGTTTTTCATGTGGTTTGGACGAACTTGGTCCAAACTTTGCTCCGTTTTGAGTTTTGGAGAGTTTGGAACTCAAGGTTCGGCCCAATGAGAGTTGTTTAGGTGGTTTCGACGAGACATGGTCAAAACTTTGCTCCGTTTAAAGTTTTGAGAGCTCGGAACCCAAAGTTCGTCGCAATGAGAGTTTTTCAGATGGTTTGGACGAACTTGGTCCAAACTTTGCTCCGTTTTGTGTTTTGGAGAGTTTTGAACTCAAAGTTCGGTCCAATGAGAGTTCTTTAGGTGGTTTGGACGACACATGGTCAAAACTATGCTCCGTTTAAGGTTTTGAGAGCTCGGAACCACAAGTTCGTCCCAATGAGAGTTTTTCATGTGGTTTTGACGAACTTTGTCAGAACTTTGCTCCGTTTTGAGTTTTGGAGAGTTTGGAACTCGAAGTTCGGCCCAATGAGAGTTCTTTAGGTGGTTTGGACGAGACATGGTCAAAACTTTGCTCCGTTTAAGGTTTTGAGAGCTCGGAACCCAAAGTTCGTCGCAATGACAGTTTTTCAGATGGTTTGGACGAACTTGGTCCATACTTTTCTCCGTTTTGTGTTTTGGAGAGTTTTGAACTCAAAGTTCGGCCCAGTGAGAGTTCTTTAGGTGGTTTGGACGAGACATGGTCAAAACTTTCCTCCGTTTCAGGTTTTGAGAGCTCGGAACCCAAAGTTCGTCGCAATGAGAGTTTTTCAGATGGTTTGGACGAACCTTGTCCAAACTTTGCTCCGTTTTGTGTTTTGGAGAGTTTTGAACTCAAAGTTCGGCCCAGTGAGAGTTCTTTAGGTGGTTTGGAAGAGACATGGTCAAAACTTTGCTCCGTTTCAGGTTTTGAGAGCTCGGAACCCAAAGTTCGTCGCAATGAGAGTTTTTCAGATGGTTTGGACGAACTTGGTCCAAACTTTGCTCCGTTTTGTGTTTTGGAGAGTTTTGAACTCAAAGTTCGGCCCAATGAGAGTTCTTTAGGTGGTTTGGACGACACATGGTCAAAACTATGCTCCGTTTAAGGTTTTGAGAGCTCGGAACCACAAGTTCGTCCCAATGAGAGTTTTTCATGTGGTTTTGACGAACTTTGTCCAAACTTTGCTCCGTTTTGAGTTTTGGAGAGTTTGGAACTCAAAGTTCGGCCCAATGAGAGTTCTTTAGGTGGTTTGGACGACACATGGTCAAAACTTTGCTCCGTTTAAGGTTTTGAGAGCTCGGAACCCAAAGTTCGTCGCAATGAGAGTTTTTCAGATGGTTTGGACCAACGTGGTCCAAACTTTGCTCCGTTTTGAGTTTTGGAGAGTTTGGAACTCAAAGTTCGCCCCAATGAGACTTCTTTAGGTGATTTGGACGACACTTGGTCAAAACTTTGCTCCGTTTCAGGTTTTGAGAGCTCGGAACCCAAAGTTCGTCCCAATGAGAGTTTTTCATGTGGTTTGGACGAACTTGGTCCAAACTTTGCTCCGTTTTGAGTTTTGGAGAGTTTTGAACTCAAAGTTCGGCCCAATGAGAGTTCTTTAGGTGGTTTGGACGACACATGGTCAAAACTTTGCTCCGTTTCAGGTTTTGAGAGCTCGGAACCCAAAGTTCGTGCCAATGAGAGTTTTTCATGTGGTTTGGACGAACTTGGTCCAAACTTTGCTCCGTTTTGAGTTTTGGAGAGTTTGGAACTCAAAGTTCGGCCCAATGAGAGTTCTTTAGGTGGTTTGGACGAGACATGGTGAAAACTTTGCTCCGTTTAAGGTTTTGAGCGCTCGGAACCCAAAGTTCGTCGCAATGAGAGTTTTTCAGATGGTTTGGACGAACTTGGTCCATACTTTGCTCCGTTTTGAGTTTTGGAGAGTTTGGAACTCAAAGTTCGGCGCAGTGAGAGTTCTTTAGGTGGTTTGGACGAGACATGGTCAAAACTTTGCTCCGTTTCAGGTTTTGAGAGCTCGGAACACAAAGTTCGTCCCAATGAGAGTTTTTCGTATGGTTTGGACGAACTTGGTCCAAACTTTGCTCCGTTTTGAGTTTTGGAGAGTTTGGAACTCAAAGTTCGGCCCAATGAGAGTTCTTTAGGTGGTTTGGACAACACATGGTCAAAACTTTGCTCCGTTTAAGGTTTTGAGAGCTCGGAACCCAAAGTTCGCCCCAATGAGAGTTTTTCATGTGGTTTTGACGAACTTTGTCCAAACTTTGCTCCGTTTTGAGTTTTGGAGAGTTTGGAACTCAAAGTTCGGCCGAATGAGAGTTCTTTAGGTGGTTTGGACGACACATGGTCAAAACTATGCTCCGTTTCAGGTTTTGAGAGCTCGGAACCCAAAGTTCGTCCCAATGATAGTTTTTCATCTGGTTTGGACGAACTTGGTCCAAACTTTGCTCCGTTTTGAGTTTTGGAGAGTTTGGAACTCAAAGTTCGGCCCCATGAGAGTTATTTAGGTGGTTTGGACGAGACATGGTCAAAACTTTGCTCCGTTTAAGGTTTTGAGAGCTCGGAACCCAAAGTTCGTCCCAATGAGAGTTTTTCATGTGGTTTGGACGAACTTGGTCCAAACTTTGCTCTGTTTTGAGTTTTGGAGAGTTTGGAACTCAAAGTTCGGCCCAATGAGAGTTCTTTAGGTGGTTTGGACGACACATGGTCAAAACTTTGCTCCGTTTCAGGTTTTGAGAGCTCGGAACCCAAAGTTCGTCGCAATGAGAGTTTTTCAGATGGTTTGGACGAACTTGGTCCAAACTTTGCTCCGTTTTGAGTTTTGGAGAGTTTAGAACTCAAAGTTCGGCCCAATGAGAGTTCTTTAGGTGGTTTGGACGACACATGGTCAAAACTATGCTCCGTTTCAGGTTTTGAGAGCTCGGAACCCAAAGTTCGTCCCAATGATAGTTTTTCATCTGGTTTGGACGAACTTGGTCCAAACTTTGCTCCGTTTTGAGTTTTGGAGAGTTTGGAACTCAAAGTTCGGCCCCATGAGAGTTCTTTAGGTGGTTTGGACGAGACATGGTCAAAACTTTGCTCCGTTTAAGGTTTTGAGAGCTCGGAACCCAAAGTTCGTCCCAATGAGAGTTTTTCATGTGGTTTGGACGAACTTGGTCCAAACTTTGCTCCGTTTTGAGTTTTGGAGAGTTTGGAACTCAAAGTTCGGCCCAATGAGAGTTCTTTAGGTGGTTTGGACGACACATGGTCAAAACTTTGCTCCGTTTCAGGTTTTGAGAGCTCGGAACCCAAAGTTCGTCGCAATGAGAGTTTTTCAGATGGTTTGGACGAACTTGGTCCAAACTTTGCTCCGTTTTGAGTTTTGGAGAGTTTAGAACTCAAAGTTCGGCCCAATGAGAGTTCTTTAGGTGGTTTGGACGACACATGGTCAAAACTATGCTCCGTTTCAGGTTTTGAGAGCTCGGAACCCAAAGTTCGTCCCAATGATAGTTTTTCATCTGGTTTGGACGAACTTGGTCCAAACTTTGCTCCGTTTTGAGTTTTGGAGAGTTTGGAACTCAAAGTTCGGCCCCATGAGAGTTCTTTAGGTGGTTTGGACGAGACATGGTCAAAACTTTTCTCCGTTTAAGGTTTTGAGAGCTTGGAACCCAAAGTTCGTCCCAATGAGAGTTTTTCATGTGGTTTGGACGAACTTGGTCCAAACTTTGCTCCGTTTTGAGTTTTGGAGAGTTTGGAACTCAAAGTTCGGCCCAATGAGAGTTCTTTAGGTGGTTTGGCCGAGACATGGTCAAAACTTTGCTCCGTTTAAGGTTTTGAGAGCTCGGAACCCAAAGTTCGTCCCAATGAGAGTTTTTCATGTGGTTTGGACGAACTTTGTCCAAACTGTGCTCCGTTTTGAGTTTTGGAGAATTTGGAACTCAAAGTTCGACCCAATGAGAGTTCTTTAGGTGGTTTGGACGACACATGGTCAAAACTTTGCTCCGTTTAAGGTTTTGAGAGCTCGGAACCCAAAGTTCGTCGCAATGAGAGTTTTTCATGTGGTTTGGACGAACTGGGTCCAAACTTTGCTCCGTTTTGAGTTTTGGAGAGTTTGGAACTCAAAGTTCGGCCCAATGAGAGTTCTTTAGGTGGTTTGGACGAGACATGGTCAAAACTTTGCTCCGTTTAAGGTTTTGAGAGCTCGGAACCCAAAGTTCGTCCCAATGAGAGTTTTTCATGTGGTTTGGACGAACTTTTTCCAAACTTTGCTCCGCTTTGAGTTTTGGAGAGTTTGGAACTCAAAGTTCGGCCCAATGAGAGTTCTTTAGGTGGTTTGGACGACACATGGTCAAAACTTTGCTCCGTTTAAGGTTTTGAGAGCTCGGAACCCAAAGTTCGTCCCAATGAGAGTTTTTCATGTGGTTTGGACGAACTTTGTCCAAACTTTGCTTCGTTTTGAGTTTTGGAGAATTTGGAACTCAAAGTTCGACCCATTGAGAGTTCTTTAGGTGGTTTGGACGAGACATGGTCAAAAGTTTGCTCCGTTTAAGGTTTTGAGAGCTCGGAACCCAAAGTTCGTCGCAATGAGAGTTTTTCAGATGGTTTGGACGAAGTTGGTCTAAACTTTGCTCCGTTTTGTGTTTTGGAGAGTTTTGAACTCAAAGTTCGGCCCAGTGAGAGTTGTTTAGGTGGTTTGGACTCGACATGGTCAAAACTTTGCTCCGTTTCAGGTTTTGAGAGCTCGGAACCCAAAGTTCGTCGCAATGAGAGTTTTTGATGTGAACCAAGCTACATCTATTGTCATGCCTCAAGGTCCAATTACAAGGTCGAGAGCCAAGAAGATACAACAAGCATTAATCACCTATATTCAAGCTATGGTGAGCTCGACAAAGGACGTTCAAGGAGATGTTGGACTATTTCCCTACACTATTTCCAAAATTGAGATTCAAGATGGAGACACGTTAAATGCATTTTCACTTGCATTTAATGAACTATAGTTGGCTTTATGGAACTTAAGCTTAAACTACTCCAAGTGAAGCTTCAATTAATATGGGAGGTTACAAACAACTCAAAGCTGACCATTGGAGTTCAATTCTCGGATTTATGGCCCTCCATTATATAATTTTCAGTTTTTAAGTCTTTTTCATAACTTATAGGTTACATTTGAGTAGTGGCTGATTATGGGCTTTAATATTGTGGAGGTTACACTCTTAAATATGTCATTTAAGCTGAATTTAGGTTATATTTTGAAGGCTATAAAAAGCCATCTTGGATGTAACACAAACCAGAATATTTTGAGTGAAATATATTGGGTTTTCTCTTAGCTTTGTGTTGAGCTGAGTTTTTTTTCAAATTGTGCAATTTCTTGTGTTTAGATCTTGCATGCTAGAGTCATTCAAGTGGTGTTGATCAAACCTCTTGTGGAGTGATTCGAATCACGAGTTTAGAAACAAGTTTTCTTTACTCTTGATATTGATCATCAAGGTAATCCGTTTCAAAACTTTTCCTTGGGTTGGTTCCATATTGTTCTTTGGGGTTTTCAGATTTGAGATCTAAAGGTCTTGTTTTTTAGCAAGGTTGTTAGATCCATTTCTTGGGAGTTTCATAACAGTTTTTCAGATGGTTTGGACGAACTTGGTCCAAACTTTGCTCCGTTTTGAGTTTTGGAGAGTTTAGAACTCAAAGTTCGGCCCAATGAGAGTTCTTTAGGTGGTTTGGACGACACATGGTCAAAACTATGCTCCGTTTAAGGTTTTGAGTGCTTGGAACCCAATGTTCGTCGCAATGAGAGTTTTTCAGATGGTTTGGACGAACTTGGTCCAAACTTTCCTCCGTTTTGTGTTTTGGAGAGTTTTGAACTCAAAGTTCGGCCCAATGAGAGTTCATTAGGTGGTTTGGACGAGACATGGTCAAAACTTTGCTCTGTTTCAGGTTTTGAGAGCTCGGAACCGAAAGTACGTTGCAATGATAGTTTTTCAGATGGTTTGGACGAACTTGGTCCAAACTTTGCTCCGTTTTGAGTTTTGGAGAGTTTGGAACTCAAAGTTCGGCCCAATGAGAGTTCTTTAGGTGGTTTGGATGACACATGGTCGAAACTTTGCTCCGTTTCAGGTTTTGAGAGCTCGGAACCCAAAGTTGGTCCCAATGAGAGTTTTTCATGTGGTTTGGACGAACTTGGTCCAAACTTTGCTCCGTTTTGAGTTTTGGAGAGTTTGGAACTCAAAGTTCGGCCCAATGAGAGTTCTTTAGGTGGTTTGGCCGAGACATGGTCAAAACTTTGCTCCGTTTAAGGTTTTGAGAGCTCGGAACCCAAAGTTCGTCGCAATGACAGTTTTTCAGATGGTTTGGACGAACTTGGTCCATACTTTGCTCCGTTTTTTGTTTTGGAGAGTTTTGAACTCAAAGTTCGGCCCAGTGAGAGTTCCTTAGGTGGTTTGGAAGAGACATGGTCAAGCCTTTGCTCCGTTTCAGGTTTTGAGAGCTCGGAACCCAAAGTTCGTCCCAATGAGAGTTTTTCATGTGGTTTGGACGAACTTGGTCCAAACTTTGCTCCGTTTTGAGTTTTGGAGAGTTTGGAACTCAAGGTTCGGCCCAATGAGAGTTGTTTAGGTGGTTTCGACGAGACATGGTCAAAACTTTGCTCCGTTTAAAGTTTTGAGAGCTCGGAACCCAAAGTTCGTCGCAATGAGAGTTTTTCAGATGGTTTGGACGAACTTGGTCCAAACTTTGCTCCGTTTTGTGTTTTGGAGAGTTTTGAACTCAAAGTTCGGTCCAATGAGAGTTCTTTAGGTGGTTTGGACGACACATGGTCAAAACTATGCTCCGTTTAAGGTTTTGAGAGCTCGGAACCACAAGTTCGTCCCAATGAGAGTTTTTCATGTGGTTTTGACGATCTTTGCCAGAACTTTGCTCCGTTTTGAGTTTTGGAGAGTTTGGAACTCGAAGTTCGGCCCAATGAGAGTTCTTTAGGCGGTTTGGACGAGACATGGTCAAAACTTTGCTCCGTTTAAGGTTTTGAGAGCTCGGAACCCAAAGTTCGTCGCAATGACAGTTTTTCAGATGGTTTGGACGAACTTGGTCCATACTTTTCTCCGTTTTGTGTTTTGGAGAGTTTTGAACTCAAAGTTCGGCCCAGTGAGAGTTCTTTAGGTGGTTTGGAAGAGACATGGTCAAAACTTTGCTCCGTTTCAGGTTTTGAGAGCTCGGAACCCAAAGTTCGTCGCAATGAGAGTTTTTCAGATGGTTTGGACGAACTTGGTCCAAACTTTTCTCCGTTTTGTGTTTTGGAGAGTTTTGAACTCAAAGTTCGGCCCAATGAGAGTTCTTTAGGTGGTTTGGACGACACATGGTCAAAACTATGCTCCGTTTAAGGTTTTGAGAGCTCGGAACCACAAGTTCGTCCCAATGAGAGTTTTTCATGTGGTTTTGACGAACTTTGTCCAAACTTTGCTCCGTTTTGAGTTTTGGAGAGTTTGGAACTCAAAGTTCGGCCCAATGAGAGTTCTTTAGGTGGTTTGGACGACACATGGTCAAAACTTTGCTCCGTTTAAGGTTTTGAGAGCTCGGAACCCAAAGTTCGTCGCAATGAGAGTTTTTCAGATGGTTTGGACCAACGTGGTCCAAACTTTGCTCCGTTTTGAGTTTTGGAGAGTTTGGAACTCAAAGTTCGCCCCAATGAGACTTCTTTAGGTGATTTGGGCGACACTTGGTCAAAACTTTGCTCCGTTTCAGGTTTTGAGAGCTCGGAACCCAAAGTTCGTCCCAATGAGAGTTTTTCATGTGGTTTGGACGAACTTGGTCCAAACTTTGCTCCGTTTTGAGTTTTGGAGAGTTTTGAACTCAAAGTTCGGCCCAATGAGAGTTCTTTAGGTGGTTTGGACGACACATGGTCAAAACTTTGCTCCGTTTCAGGTTTTGAGAGCTCGGAACCCAAAGTTCGTGCCAATGAGAGTTTTTCATGTGGTTTGGACGAACTTGGTCCAAACTTTGCTCCGTTTTGAGTTTTGGAGAGTTTGGAACTCAAAGTTCGGCCCAATGAGAGTTCTTTAGGTGGTTTGGACGAGACATGGTGAAAACTTTGCTCCGTTTAAGGTTTTGAGCGCTCGGAACCCAAAGTTCGTCGCAATGAGAGTTTTTCAGATGGTTTGGACGAACTTGGTCCATACTTTGCTCCGTTTTTTGTTTTGGAGAGTTTTGAACTCAAAGTTCGGCCCAGTGAGAGTTCCTTAGGTGGTTAGGAAGAGACATGGTCAAACCTTTGCTCCGTTTCAGGTTTTGAGAGCTCGGAACCCAAAGTTCGTCCCAATGAGAGTTTTTCATGTGGTTTGGACGAACTTGGTCCAAACTTTGCTCCGTTTTGAGTTTTGGAGAGTTTGGAACTCAAGGTTCGGCCCAATGAGAGTTGTTTAGGTGGTTTCGACGAGACATGGTCAAAACTTTGCTCCGTTTAAAGTTTTGAGAGCTCGGAACCCAAAGTTCGTCGCAATGAGAGTTTTTCAGATGGTTTGGACGAACTTGGTCCAAACTTTGCTCCGTTTTGTGTTTTGGAGAGTTTTGAACTCAAAGTTCGGTCCAATGAGAGTTCTTTAGGTGGTTTGGACGACACATGGTCAAAACTATGCTCCGTTTAAGGTTTTGAGAGCTCGGAACCACAAGTTCGTCCCAATGAGAGTTTTTCATGTGGTTTTGACGATCTTTGTCAGAACTTTGCTCCGTTTTGAGTTTTGGAGAGTTTGGAACTCGAAGTTCGGCCCAATGAGAGTTCTTTAGGCGGTTTGGACGAGACATGGTCAAAACTTTGCTCCGTTTAAGGTTTTGAGAGCTCGGAACCCAAAGTTCGTCGCAATGACAGTTTTTCAGATGGTTTGGACGAACTTGGTCCATACTTTTCTCCGTTTTGTGTTTTGGAGAGTTTTGAACTCAAAGTTCGGCCCAGTGAGAGTTCTTTAGGTGGTTTGGACGAGACATGGTCAAAACTTTCCTCCGTTTCAGATTTTGAGAGCCCGGAACCCAAAGTTCGTCGCAATGAGAGTTTTTCAGATGGTTTGGACGAACCTTGTCCAAACTTTGCTCCGTTTTGTGTTTTGGAGAGTTTTGAACTCAAAGTTCGGCCCAGTGAGAGTTCTTTAGGTGGTTTCGAAGAGACATGGTCAAAACTTTGCTCCGTTTCAGGTTTTGAGAGCTCGGAACCCAAAGTTCGTCGCAATGAGAGTTTTTCAGATGGTTTGGACGAACTTGGTCCAAACTTTTCTCCGTTTTGTGTTTTGGAGAGTTTTGAACTCAAAGTTCGGCCCAATGAGAGTTCTTTAGGTGGTTTGGACGACACATGGTCAAAACTATGCTCCGTTTAAGGTTTTGAGAGCTCGGAACCACAAGTTCGTCCCAATGAGAGTTTTTCATGTGGTTTTGACGAACTTTGTCCAAACTTTGCTCCGTTTTGAGTTTTGGAGAGTTTGGAACTCAAAGTTCGGCCCAATGAGAGTTCTTTAGGTGGTTTGGACGACACATGGTCAAAACTTTGCTCCGTTTAAGGTTTTGAGAGCTCGGAACCCAAAGTTCGTCGCAATGAGAGTTTTTCAGATGGTTTGGACCAACGTGGTCCAAACTTTGCTCCGTTTTGAGTTTTGGAGAGTTTGGAACTCAAAGTTCGCCCCAATGAGACTTCTTTAGGTGATTTGGACGACACTTGGTCAAAACTTTGCTCCGTTTCAGGTTTTGAGAGCTCGGAACCCAAAGTTCGTCCCAATGAGAGTTTTTCATGTGGTTTGGACGAACTTGGTCCAAACTTTGCTCCGTTTTGAGTTTTGGAGAGTTTTGAACTCAAAGTTCGCCCAATGAGAGTTCTTTAGGTGGTTTGGACGACACATGGTCAAAACTTTGCTCCGTTTCAGGTTTTGAGAGCTCGGAACCCAAAGTTCGTGACAATGAGAGTTTTTCATGTGGTTTGGACGAACTTGGTCCAAACTTTGCTCCGTTTTGAGTTTTGGAGAGTTTGGAACTCAAAGATCGGCCCAATGAGAGTTCTTTAGGTGGTTTGGACGAGACATGGTGAAAACTTTGCTCCGTTTAAGGTTTTGAGCGCTCGGAACCCAAAGTTCGTCGCAATGAGAGTTTTTCAGATGGTTTGGACGAACTTGGTCCAAACTTTGCTCCGTTTTGAGTTTTGGAGAGTTTTGAACTCAAAGTTCGGCCCAATGAGAGTTCTTTAGGTGGTTTGGACGACACCTGGTCAAAACTTTGCTCCGTTTCAGGTTTTGAGAGCTCGGAACCCAAAGTTCGTGCCAATGAGAGTTTTTCATGTGGTTTGGACGAACTTGGTCCAAACTTTGCTCCGTTTTGAGTTTTGGAGAGTTTGGAACTCAAAGTTCGGCCCAATGAGAGTTCTTTAGGTGGTTTGGACGAGACATGGTGAAAACTTTGCTCCGTTTAAGGTTTTGAGCGCTCGGAACCCAAAGTTCGTCGCAATGAGAGTTTTTCAGATGGTTTGGACGAACTTGGTCCAAACTTTGCTCCGTTTTGAGTTTTGGAGAGTTTTGAACTCAAAGTTCGGCCCAATGAGAGTTCTTTAGGTGGTTTGGACGACACATGGTCAAAACTTTGCTCCGTTTCAGGTTTTGAGAGCTCGGAACCCAAAGTTCGTGCCAATGAGAGTTTTTCATGTGGTTTGGACGAACTTGGTCCAAACTTTGCTCCGTTTTGAGTTTTGGAGAGTTTGGAACTCAAAGTTCGGCCCAATGAGAGTTCTTTAGGTGGTTTGGACGAGACATGGTGAAAACTTTGCTCCGTTTAAGGTTTTGAGCGCTCGGAACCCAAAGTTCGTCGCAATGAGAGTTTTTCAGATGGTTTGGACGAACTTGGTCCATACTTTGCTCCGTTTTTTGTTTTGGAGAGTTTGGAACTCAAAGTTCGGCCCAGTGAGAGTTCCTTAGGTGGTTTGGAAGAGACATGGTCAAACCTTTGCTCCGTTTCAGGTTTTGAGAGCTCGGAACCCAAAGTTCGTCCCAATGAGAGTTTTTCATGTGGTTTGGACGAACTTGGTCCAAACTTTGCTCCGTTTTGAGTTTTGGAGAGTTTGGAACTCAAGGTTCGGCCCAATGAGAGTTGTTTAGGTGGTTTCGACGAGACATGGTCAAAACTTTGCTCCGTTTAAAGTTTTGAGAGCTCGGAACCCAAAGTTCGTCGCAATGAGAGTTTTTCAGATGGTTTGGACGAACTTGGTCCAAACTTTGCTCCGTTTTGTGTTTTGGAGAGTTTTGAACTCAAAGTTCGGTCCAATGAGAGTTCTTTAGGTGGTTTGGACGACACATGGTCAAAACTATGCTCCGTTTAAGGTTTTGAGAGCTCGGAACCACAAGTTCGTCCCAATGAGAGTTTTTCATGTGGTTTTGACGATCTTTGTCAGAACTTTGCTCCGTTTTGAGTTTTGGAGAGTTTGGAACTCGAAGTTCGGCCCAATGAGAGTTCTTTAGGCGGTTTGGACGAGACATGGTCAAAACTTTGCTCCGTTTAAGGTTTTGAGCGCTCGGAACCCAAAGTTCGTCGCAATGAGAGTTTTTCAGATGGTTTGGACGAACTTGGTCCATACTTTGCTCCGTTTTTTGTTTTGGAGAGTTTTGAACTCAAAGTTCGGCCCAGTGAGAGTTCCTTAGGTGGTTAGGAAGAGACATGGTCAAACCTTTGCTCCGTTTCAGGTTTTGAGAGCTCGGAACCCAAAGTTCGTCCCAATGAGAGTTTTTCATGTGGTTTGGACGAACTTGGTCCAAACTTTGCTCCGTTTTGAGTTTTGGAGAGTTTGGAACTCAAGGTTCGGCCCAATGAGAGTTGTTTAGGTGGTTTCGACGAGACATGGTCAAAACTTTGCTCCGTTTAAAGTTTTGAGAGCTCGGAACCCAAAGTTCGTCGCAATGAGAGTTTTTCAGATGGTTTGGACGAACTTGGTCCAAACTTTGCTCCGTTTTGTGTTTTGGAGAGTTTTGAACTCAAAGTTCGGTCCAATGAGAGTTCTTTAGGTGGTTTGGACGACACATGGTCAAAACTATGCTCCGTTTAAGGTTTTGAGAGCTCGGAACCACAAGTTCGTCCCAATGAGAGTTTTTCATGTGGTTTTGACGATCTTTGTCAGAACTTTGCTCCGTTTTGAGTTTTGGAGAGTTTGGAACTCGAAGTTCGGCCCAATGAGAGTTCTTTAGGCGGTTTGGACGAGACATGGTCAAAACTTTGCTCCGTTTAAGGTTTTGAGAGCTCGGAACCCAAAGTTCGTCGCAATGACAGTTTTTCAGATGGTTTGGACGAACTTGGTCCATACTTTTCTCCGTTTTGTGTTTTGGAGAGTTTTGAACTCAAAGTTCGGCCCAGTGAGAGTTCTTTAGGTGGTTTGGACGAGACATGGTCAAAACTTTCCTCCGTTTCAGATTTTGAGAGCCCGGAACCCAAAGTTCGTCGCAATGAGAGTTTTTCAGATGGTTTGGACGAACCTTGTCCAAACTTTGCTCCGTTTTGTGTTTTGGAGAGTTTTGAACTCAAAGTTCGGCCCAGTGAGAGTTCTTTAGGTGGTTTGGAAGAGACATGGTCAAAACTTTGCTCCGTTTCAGGTTTTGAGAGCTCGGAACCCAAAGTTCGTCGCAATGAGAGTTTTTCAGATGGTTTGGACGAACTTGGTCCAAACTTTTCTCCGTTTTGTGTTTTGGAGAGTTTTGAACTCAAAGTTCGGCCAAATGAGAGTTCTTTAGGTGGTTTGGACGACACATGGTCAAAACTATGCTCCGTTTAAGGTTTTGAGAGCTCGGAACCACAAGTTCGTCCCAATGAGAGTTTTTCATGTGGTTTTGACGAACTTTGTCCAAACTTTGCTCCGTTTTGAGTTTTGGAGAGTTTGGAACTCAAAGTTCGGCCCAATGAGAGTTCTTTAGGTGGTTTGGACGACACATGGTCAAAACTTTGCTCCGTTTAAGGTTTTGAGAGCTCGGAACCCAAAGTTCGTCGCAATGAGAGTTTTTCAGATGGTTTGGACCAACGTGGTCCAAACTTTGCTCCGTTTTGAGTTTTGGAGAGTTTGGAACTCAAAGTTCGCCCATATGAGACTTCTTTAGGTGATTTGGACGACACTTGGTCAAAACTTTGCTCCGTTTCAGGTTTTGAGAGCTCGGAACCCAAAGTTCGTCCCAATGAGAGTTTTTCATGTGGTTTGGACGAACTTGGTCCAAACTTTGCTCCGTTTTGAGTTTTGGAGAGTTTTGAACTCAAAGTTCGGCCCAATGAGAGTTCTTTAGGTGGTTTGGACGACACATGGTCAAAACTTTGCTCCGTTTCAGGTTTTGAGAGCTCGGAACCCAAAGTTCGTGACAATGAGAGTTTTTCATGTGGTTTGGACGAACTTGGTCCAAACTTTGCTCCGTTTTGAGTTTTGGAGAGTTTGGAACTCAAAGATCGGCCCAATGAGAGTTCTTTAGGTGGTCTGGACGAGACATGGTGAAAACTTTGCTCCGTTTAAGGTTTTGAGCGCTCGGAACCCAAAGTTCGTCGCAATGAGAGTTTTTCAGATGGTTTGGACGAACTTGGTCCAAACTTTGCTCCGTTTTGAGTTTTGGAGAGTTTTGAACTCAAAGTTCGGCCCAATGAGAGTTCTTTAGGTGGTTTGGACGACACCTGGTCAAAACTTTGCTCCGTTTCAGGTTTTGAGAGCTCGGAACCCAAAGTTCGTGCCAATGAGAGTTTTTCATGTGGTTTGGACGAACTTGGTCCAAACTTTGCTCCGTTTTGAGTTTTGGAGAGTTTGGAACTCAAAGTTCGGCCCAATGAGAGTTCTTTAGGTGGTTTGGACGAGACATGGTGAAAACTTTGCTCCGTTTAAGGTTTTGAGCGCTCGGAACCCAAAGTTCGTCGCAATGAGAGTTTTTCAGATGGTTTGGACGAACTTGGTCCAAACTTTGCTCCGTTTTGAGTTTTGGAGAGTTTTGAACTCAAAGTTCGGCCCAATGAGGGTTCTTTAGGTGGTTTGGACGACACATGGTCAAAACTTTGCTCCGTTTCAGGTTTTGAGAGCTCGGAACCCAAAGTTCGTGCCAATGAGAGTTTTTCATGTGGTTTGGACGAACTTGGTCCAAACTTTGCTCCGTTTTGAGTTTTGGAGAGTTTGGAACTCAAAGTTCGGCCCAATGAGAGTTCTTTAGGTGGTTTGGACGAGACATGGTGAAAACTTTGCTCCGTTTAAGGTTTTGAGCGCTCGGAACCCAAAGTTCGTCGCAATGAGAGTTTTTCAGATGGTTTGGACGAACTTGGTCCATACTTTGCTCCGTTTTTTGTTTTGGAGAGTTTGGAACTCAAAGTTCGGCCCAGTGAGAGTTCCTTAGGTGGTTTGGAAGAGACATGGTCAAACCTTTGCTCCGTTTCAGGTTTTGAGAGCTCGGAACCCAAAGTTCGTCCCAATGAGAGTTTTTCATGTGGTTTGGACGAACTTGGTCCAAACTTTGCTCCGTTTTGAGTTTTGGAGAGTTTGGAACTCAAGGTTCGGCCCAATGAGAGTTGTTTAGGTGGTTTCGACGAGACATGGTCAAAACTTTGCTCCGTTTAAAGTTTTGAGAGCTCGGAACCCAAAGTTCGTCGCAATGAGAGTTTTTCAGATGGTTTGGACGAACTTGGTCCAAACTTTGCTCCGTTTTGTGTTTTGGAGAGTTTTGAACTCAAAGTTCGGTCCAATGAGAGTTCTTTAGGTGGTTTGGACGACACATGGTCAAAACTATGCTCCGTTTAAGGTTTTGAGAGCTCGGAACCACAAGTTCGTCCCAATGAGAGTTTTTCATGTGGTTTTGACGATCTTTGTCAGAACTTTGCTCCGTTTTGAGTTTTGGAGAGTTTGGAACTCGAAGTTCGGCCCAATGAGAGTTCTTTAGGCGGTTTGGACGAGACATGGTCAAAACTTTGCTCCGTTTAAGGTTTTGAGAGCTCGGAACCCAAAGTTCGTCGCAATGACAGTTTTTCAGATGGTTTGGACGAACTTGGTCCATACTTTTCTCCGTTTTGTGTTTTGGAGAGTTTTGAACTCAAAGTTCGGCCCAGTGAGAGTTCTTTAGGTGGTTTGGACGAGACATGGTCAAAACTTTCCTCCGTTTCAGATTTTGAGAGCCCGGAACCCAAAGTTCGTCGCAATGAGAGTTTTTCAGATGGTTTGGACGAACCTTGTCCAAACTTTGCTCCGTTTTGTGTTTTGGAGAGTTTTGAACTCAAAGTTCGGCCCAGTGAGAGTTCTTTAGGTTGTTTGGAAGAGACATGGTCAAAACTTTGCTCCGTTTCAGGTTTTGAGAGCTCGGAACCCAAAGTTCGTCGCAATGAGAGTTTTTCAGATGGTTTGGACGAACTTGGTCCAAACTTTTCTCCGTTTTGTGTTTTGGAGAGTTTTGAACTCAAAGTTCGGCCCAATGAGAGTTCTTTAGGTGGTTTGGACGACACATGGTCAAAACTATGCTCCGTTTAAGGTTTTGAGAGCTCGGAACCACAAGTTCGTCCCAATGAGAGTTTTTCATGTGGTTTTGACGAACTTTGTCCAAACTTTGCTCCGTTTTGAGTTTTGGAGAGTTTGGAACTCAAAGTTCGGCCCAATGAGAGTTCTTTAGGTGGTTTGGACGACACATGGTCAAAACTTTGCTCCGTTTAAGGTTTTGAGAGCTCGGAACCCAAAGTTCGTCGCAATGAGAGTTTTTCAGATGGTTTGGACCAACGTGGTCCAAACTTTGCTCCGTTTTGAGTTTTGGAGAGTTTGGAACTCAAAGTTCGCCCCAATGAGACTTCTTTAGGTGATTTGGACGACACTTGGTCAAAACTTTGCTCCGTTTCAGGTTTTGAGAGCTCGGAACCCAAAGTTCGTCCCAATGAGAGTTTTTCATGTGGTTTGGACGAACTTGGTCCAAACTTTGCTCCGTTTTGAGTTTTGGAGAGTTTTGAACTCAAAGTTCGGCCCAATGAGAGTTCTTTAGGTGGTTTGGACGACACATGGTCAAAACTTTGCTCCGTTTCAGGTTTTGAGAGCTCGGAACCCAAAGTTCGTGCCAATGAGAGTTTTTCATGTGGTTTGGACAAACTTGGTCCAAACTTTGCTCCGTTTTGAGTTTTGGAGAGTTTGGAACTCAAAGTTCGGCCCAATGAGAGTTCTTTAGGTGGTTTGGACGAGACATGGTGAAAACTTTGCTCCGTTTAAGGTTTTGAGCGCTCGGAACCCAAAGTTCGTCGCAATGAGAGTTTTTCAGATGGTTTGGACGAACTTGGTCCAAACTTTGCTCCGTTTTGAGTTTTGGAGAGTTTTGAACTCAAAGTTCGGCCCAATGAGAGTTCTTTAGGTGGTTTGGACGACACATGGTCAAAACTTTGCTCCGTTTCAGGTTTTGAGAGCTCGGAACCCAAAGTTCGTGCCAATGAGAGTTTTTCATGTGGTTTGGACGAACTTGGTCCAAACTTTGCTCCGTTTTGAGTTTTGGAGAGTTTGGAACTCAAAGTTCGGCCCAATGAGAGTTCTTTAGGTGGTTTGGACGAGACATGGTGAAAACTTTGCTCCGTTTAAGGTTTTGAGCGCTCGGAACCCAAAGTTCGTCGCAATGAGAGTTTTTCAGATGGTTTGGACGAACTTGGTCCAAACTTTGCTCCGTTTTGTGTTTTGGAGAGTTTTGAACTCAAAGTTCGGTCCAATGAGAGTTCTTTAGGTGGTTTGGACGACACATGGTCAAAACTATGCTCCGTTTAAGGTTTTGAGAGCTCGGAACCACAAGTTCGTCCCAATGAGAGTTTTTCATGTGGTTTTGACGATCTTTGTCAGAACTTTGCTCCGTTTTGAGTTTTGGAGAGTTTGGAACTCGAAGTTCGGCCCAATGAGAGTTCTTTAGGCGGTTTGGACGAGACATGGTCAAAACTTTGCTCCGTTTAAGGTTTTGAGAGCTCGGAACCCAAAGTTCGTCGCAATGACAGTTTTTCAGATGGTTTGGACGAACTTGGTCCATACTTTTCTCCGTTTTGTGTTTTGGAGAGTTTTGAACTCAAAGTTCGGCCCAGTGAGAGTTCTTTAGGTGGTTTGGACGAGACATGGTCAAAACTTTCCTCCGTTTCAGATTTTGAGAGCCCGGAACCCAAAGTTCGTCGCAATGAGAGTTTTTCAGATGGTTTGGACGAACCTTGTCCACTCTTTGCTCCGTTTTGTGTTTTGGAGAGTTTTGAACTCAAAGTTCGGTCCAGTGAGAGTTCTTTAGGTGGTTTGGAAGAGACATGGTCAAAACTTTGCTCCGTTTCAGGTTTTGAGAGCTCGGAACCCAAAGTTCGTCGCAATGAGAGTTTTTCAGATGGTTTGGACGAACTTGGTCCAAACTTTTCTCCGTTTTGTGTTTTGGAGAGTTTTGAACTAAAAGTTCGGCCCAATGAGAGTTCTTTAGGTGGTTTGGACGACACATGGTCAAAACTATGCTCCGTTTAAGGTTTTGAGAGCTCGGAACCACAAGTTCGTCCCAATGAGAGTTTTTCATGTGGTTTTGACGAACTTTGTCCAAACTTTGCTCCGTTTTGAGTTTTGGAGAGTTTGGAACTCAAAGTTCGGCCCAATGAGAGTTCTTTAGGTGGTTTGGACGAGACATGGTGAAAACTTTGCTCCGTTTAAGGTTTTGAGCGCTCGGAACCCAAAGTTCGTCGCAATGAGAGTTTTTCAGATGGTTTGGACGAACTTGGTCCAAACTTTGCTCCGTTTTGAGTTTTGGAGAGTTTTGAACTCAAAGTTCGGCCCAATGAGAGTTCTTTAGGTGGTTTGGACGACACATGGTCAAAACTTTGCTCCGTTTCAGGTTTTGAGAGCTCGGAACCCAAAGTTCGTGCCAATGAGAGTTTTTCATGTGGTTTGGACGAACTTGGTCCAAACTTTGCTCCGTTTTGAGTTTTGGAGAGTTTGGAACTCAAAGTTCGGCCCAATGAGAGTTCTTTAGGTGGTTTGGACGAGACATGGTGAAAACTTTGCTCCGTTTAAGGTTTTGAGCGCTCGGAACCCAAAGTTCGTCGCAATGAGAGTTTTTCAGATGGTTTGGACGAACTTGGTCCAAACTTTGCTCCGTTTTGAGTTTTGGAGAGTTTTGAACTCAAAGTTCGGCCCAATGAGAGTTCTTTAGGTGGTTTGGACGACACATGGTCAAAACTTTGCTCCGTTTCAGGTTTTGAGAGCTCGGAACCCAAAGTTCGTGCCAATGAGAGTTTTTCATGTGGTTTGGACGAACTTGGTCCAAACTTTGCTCCGTTTTGAGTTTTGGAGAGTTTGGAACTCAAAGTTCGGCCCAATGAGAGTTCTTTAGGTGGTTTGGACGAGACATGGTGAAAACTTTGCTCCGTTTAAGGTTTTGAGCGCTCGGAACCCAAAGTTCGTCGCAATGAGAGTTTTTCAGATGGTTTGGACGAACTTGGTCCAAACTTTGCTCCGTTTTGAGTTTTGGAGAGTTTTGAACTCAAAGTTCGGCCCAATGAGAGTTCTTTAGGTGGTTTGGACGACACATGGTCAAAACTTTGCTCCGTTTCAGGTTTTGAGAGCTCGGAACCCAAAGTTCGTGCCAATGAGAGTTTTTCATGTGGTTTGGACGAACTTGGTCCAAACTTTGCTCCGTTTTGAGTTTTGGAGAGTTTGGAACTCAAAGTTCGGCCCAATGAGAGTTCTTTAGGTGGTTTGGACGAGACATGGTGAAAACTTTGCTCCGTTTAAGGTTTTGAGCGCTCGGAACCCAAAGTTCGTCGCAATGAGAGTTTTTCAGATGGTTTGGACGAACTTGGTCCAAACTTTGCTCCGTTTTGAGTTTTGGAGAGTTTTGAACTCAAAGTTCGGCCCAATGAGAGTTCTTTAGGTGGTTTGGACGACACATGGTCAAAACTTTGCTCCGTTTCAGGTTTTGAGAGCTCGGAACCCAAAGTTCGTGCCAATGAGAGTTTTTCATGTGGTTTGGACGAACTTGGTCCAAACTTTGCTCCGTTTTGAGTTTTGGAGAGTTTGGAACTCAAAGTTCGGCCCAATGAGAGTTCTTTAGGTGGTTTGGACGAGACATGGTGAAAACTTTGCTCCGTTTAAGGTTTTGAGCGCTCGGAACCCAAAGTTCGTCGCAATGAGAGTTTTTCAGATGGTTTGGACGAACTTGGTCCAAACTTTGCTCCGTTTTGAGTTTTGGAGAGTTTTGAACTCAAAGTTCGGCCCAATGAGAGTTCTTTAGGTGGTTTGGACGACACATGGTCAAAACTTTGCTCCGTTTCAGGTTTTGAGAGCTCGGAACCCAAAGTTCGTGCCAATGAGAGTTTTTCATGTGGTTTGGACGAACTTGGTCCAAACTTTGCTCCGTTTTGAGTTTTGGAGAGTTTGGAACTCAAAGTTCGGCCCAATGAGAGTTCTTTAGGTGGTTTGGACGAGACATGGTGAAAACTTTGCTCCGTTTAAGGTTTTGAGCGCTCGGAACCCAAAGTTCGTCGCAATGAGAGTTTTTCAGATGGTTTGGACGAACTTGGTCCATACTTTGCTCCGTTTTTTGTTTTGGAGAGTTTTGAACTCAAAGTTCGGCCCAGTGAGAGTTCCTTAGGTGGTTTGGAAGAGACATGGTCAAACCTTTGCTCCGTTTCAGGTTTTGAGAGCTCGGAACCCAAAGTTCGTCCCAATGAGAGTTTTTCATGTGGTTTGGACGAACTTGGTCCAAACTTTGCTCCGTTTTGAGTTTTGGAGAGTTTGGAACTCAAGGTTCGGCCCAATGAGAGTTGTTTAGGTGGTTTCGACGAGACATGGTCAAAACTTTGCTCCGTTTAAAGTTTTGAGAGCTCGGAACCCAAAGTTCGTCGCAATGAGAGTTTTTCAGATGGTTTGGACGAACTTGGTCCAAACTTTGCTCCGTTTTGTGTTGTGGAGAGTTTTGAACTCAAAGTTCGGTCCAATGAGAGTTCTTTAGGTGGTTTGGACGACACATGGTCAAAACTATGCTCCGTTTAAGGTTTTGAGAGCTCGGAACCACAAGTTCGTCCCAATGAGAGTTTTTCATGTGGTTTTGACGATCTTTGTCAGAACTTTGCTCCGTTTTGAGTTTTGGAGAGTTTGGAACTCGAAGTTCGGCCCAATGAGAGTTCTTTAGGTGGTTTGGACGAGACATGGTCAAAACTTTGCTCCGTTTAAGGTTTTGAGAGCTCGGAACCCAAAGTTCGTCGCAATGATAGTTTTTCAGATGGTTTGGACGAACTTGGTCCATACTTTTCTCCGTTTTGTGTTTTGGAGAGTTTTGAACTCAAAGTTCGGCCCAGTGAGAGTTCTTTAGGTGGTTTGGACGAGACATGGTCAAAACTTTCCTCCGTTTCAGATTTTGAGAGCCCGGAACCCAAAGTTCGTCGCAATGAGAGTTTTTCAGATGGTTTGGACGAACCTTGTCCAAACTTTGCTCCGTTTTGTGTTTTGGAGAGTTTTGAACTCAAAGTTCGGCCCAGTGAGAGTTCTTTAGGTGGTTTGGAAGAGACATGGTCAAAACTTTGCTCCGTTTCAGGTTTTGAGAGCTCGGAACCCAAAGTTCGTCGCAATGAGAGTTTTTCAGATGGTTTGGACGAACTTGGTCCAAACTTTTCTCCGTTTTGTGTTTTGGAGAGTTTTGAACTCAAAGTTCGGCCCAATGAGAGTTCTTTAGGTGGTTTGGACGACACATGGTCAAAACTATGCTCCGTTTAAGGTTTTGAGAGCTCGGAACCACAAGTTCGTCCCAATGAGAGTTTTTCATGTGGTTTTGACGAACTTTGTCCAAACTTTGCTCCGTTTTGAGTTTTGGAGAGTTTGGAACTCAAAGTTCGGCCCAATGAGAGTTCTTTAGGTGGTTTGGACGACACATGGTCAAAACTTTGCTCCGTTTAAGGTTTTGAGAGCTCGGAACCCAAAGTTCGTCGCAATGAGAGTTTTTCAGATGGTTTGGACCAACGTGGTCCAAACTTTGCTCCGTTTTGAGTTTTGGAGAGTTTGGAACTCAAAGTTCGCCCCAATGAGACTTCTTTAGGTGATTTGGACGACACTTGGTCAAAACTTTCCTCCGTTTCAGGTTTTGAGAGCTCGGAACCCAAAGTTCGTCCCAATGAGAGTTTTTCATGTGGTTTGGACGAACTTGGTCCAAACTTTGCTCCGTTTTGAGTTTTGGAGAGTTTTGAACTCAAAGTTCGGCCCAATGAGAGTTCTTTAGGTGGTTTGGACGACACATGGTCAAAACTTTGCTCCGTTTCAGGTTTTGAGAGCTCGGAACCCAAAGTTCGTGCCAATGAGAGTTTTTCATGTGGTTTGGACGAACTTGGTCGAAACTTTGCTCCGTTTTGAGTTTTGGAGAGTTTGGAACTCAAAGTTCGGCCCAATGAGAGTTCTTTAGGTGGTTTGGACGAGACATGGTGAAAACTTTGCTCCGTTTAAGGTTTTGAGCGCTCGGAACCCAAAGTTCGTCGCAATGAGAGTTTTTCAGATGGTTTGGACGAACTTGGTCCAAACTTTGCTCCGTTTTGAGTTTTGGAGAGTTTTGAACTCAAAGTTCGGCCCAATGAGAGTTCTTTAGGTGGTTGGACGACACATGGTCAAAACTTTGCTCCGTTTCAGGTTTTGAGAGCTCGGAACCCAAAGTTCGTGCCAATGAGAGTTTTTCATGTGGTTTGGACGAACTTGGTCCAAACTTTGCTCCGTTTTGAGTTTTGGAGAGTTTGGAACTCAAAGTTCGGCCCAATGAGAGTTCTTTAGGTGGTTTGGACGAGACATGGTGAAAACTTTGCTCCGTTTAAGGTTTTGAGCGCTCGGAACCCAAAGTTCGTCGCAATGAGAGTTTTTCAGATGGTTTGGACGAACTTGGTCCATACTTTGCTCCGTTCTGAGTTTTGGAGAGTTTGGAACTCAAAGTTCGGCCCAATGAGAGTTCTTTAGGTGGTTTGGACGACACATGGTCAAAACTTTGCTCCGTTTCAGGTTTTGAGAGCTCGGAACCCAAAGTTCGTGCCAATGAGAGTTTTTCATGTGGTTTGGACGAACATGGTTCAAACTTTGCTCCGTTTTGAGTTTTGGAGAGTTTGGAACTCAAAGTTCGGCCCAATGAGAGTTCTTTAGGTGGTTTGGACGAGACATGGTGAAAACTTTGCTCCGTTTAAGGTTTTGAGCGCTCGGAACCCAAAGTTCGTCGCAATGAGAGTTTTTCAGATGGTTTGGACGAACTTGGTCCAAACTTTTCTCCGTTTTGTGTTTTGGAGAGTTTTGAACTCAAAGTTCGGCCCAATGAGAGTTCTTTAGGTGGTTTGGACGACACATGGTCAAAACTATGCTCCGTTAAGGTTTTGAGAGCTCGGAACCACAAGTTCGTCCCAATGAGAGTTTTTCATGTGGTTTTGACGATCTTTGTCAGAACTTTGCTCCGTTTGAGTTTTGGAGAGTTTGGAACTCGAAGTTCGGCCCAATGAGAGTTCTTTAGGTGGTTTGGACGAGACATGGTCAAAACTTTGCTCCGTTTAGGTTTTGAGAGCTCGAACCCAAAGTTCGTCGCAATGATAGTTTTTCAGATGGTTTGGACGACCTTGGTCCATACTTTTCTCCGTTTTGTGTTTTGGAGAGTTTTGAACTCAAAGTTCGGCCCAGTGAGAGTTCTTTAGGTGGTTTGGACGAGACATGGTCAAAACTTTCCTCCGTCTCAGATTTTGAGAGCCCGGAACCCAAAGTTCGTCGCAATGAGAGTTTTTCAGATGGTTTGGACGAACCTTGTCCAAACTTTGCTCCGTTTTGTGTTTTGGAGAGTTTTGAACTCAAAGTTCGGCCCGTGAGAGTTCTTTAGGTGGTTTGGAAGAGACATGGTCAAAACTTTGCTCCGTTCAGGTTTTGAGAGCTCGGAACCCAAAGTTCGTCGCAATGAGAGTTTTTCAGATGGTTTTGGACGACTTG
>JAETGN010000286.1:0-36753 GCA_017139565.1 Luffa aegyptiaca
GGTTAACTGATGGGAACGTGTCTTCAGCATAACCGTAGGCTAGCGTGAAACGTGAGAGAAGTTTAAGGGAGTTGGCTTCTTCTTCCGTAACTTATTCCATTCAGTTCAATCTCTCTAAGACTTACGCTTATCACACTATCTCAATCCTAGAACTCTCTGCAATTCTCTTCCTTAGAATACAGAGACCAAAAATTCACCTAAACCCTTAGAAATCACGCTCCCACAAGCTCTTGACGCATTTTCCTTCAAGAGAATATCGGTGAAACCTTCGTGGTGGTGTTCGTGACGAATTTCCAACAAGGTATAGATCCTTTTGGTGCTGGTTTTTGCGTGGATTCAAGGGAAATTTTGGCGAATCGATCAAGAACGACTCTTAGAGTAAGTATTTCTTGATCTAGGATCATTAGGATCCAATTTAGATTAGATCTAGATTTTTCCTAATGAATTTTAGCATGCTTTATTAAGTGCTGTACAACATGTTAAATTATGTTTACTGCTGTGGTTTTTTATTTGCCAACGTACGGTATTTTAGTTCCCATTAAAATCTGAGTTAAGGTTCTGTGCGTTTCCGCTGCGCAAGGGCTTTTATCCCTTCAATTGGTATCAGAGACTTCTCTGTATTTTAATTTTTGAATTAAATTTGCGTTGGTTTTAGGTGGGATTTAAGTGCATAATGTATGTTAATTTGCTATGAACTGGAGGTTAATTGGCCTTAGATTTACAATTTTTGATGCGATCAAATGTAAAGGCCCTTCGTTTTTGGGCAATTAAATTGTAAATCGAGTCTCTGTAAGTCCAAGTCTAGTTTAGGCTGAAGAACGATGAAGATCGGGACCAAATTTGGCCAAAAACGGCGGAAAACGGCGAAGGATTGCGGCTGGAACAGTGTAGGTTTTTTCCAGAAATTCGAAAAAAAAAAAATCGAAAAATCGGACGGAAAAACGCGTGCGTCAGGTAGGGCTGACGACATCATTCGCCATGCTGACGTCAGCGAGGCGCGGTTCAAGGGGTCAGTGCGCGCGGTCCACGACGTTAGCGGTTCGGTTCGTATAGAGGCGCGGTTCAGCCTCACGTTGACCGGTTCGTTGACTGGTTCAGTTGGTTGCGCGCGGTTCACGTCTGGTTCGGACGGTTCGTTGACCAGGCCGAAGGAGTTGACGGTTCGCGAGTTTCTGGCGCTGGTTCAGCATTTTTTCGGACCGGTTTGGCGTTTTTGACCTGGTTCACACGTTTTTGGGCTGGTTCAAGCATTTTTTGGTCCGGTTCTGAGCGGCTAAAGGCTTCTAGGATAGAATTTGTAAAATTAATGTAATTTTATGCTTTAATTTTATCCTAGGGGCCAATTAATCGGTTCATATACTGTTTTATATGCTTTATGGATGTCATATAATTATAGAAATCCCACCTTAGGTTATAAAGCATGCTCATGCATTTATGTATGTTATAATTAGATTATAATATAGATTGAAATGCATGGATTGATTTTCATGAGTTTTTTAATATATAGTTGAATTATATTAAAATCATGAAAATGAGATAGCATGATGCATGCAATTACATAGTTTTATATAAGAGTTATATTTAAAATGAATTGTTTGCAGCACTATGATTTACCATTTTTGGCAATAATTAATTGTTAATTTATTAAAAATGGAAATCAAGTTGCATTGAGCATGATACATCCATAGTTTAATATAAAAGTTTATTAAATTCATGCAAAGCTAGTATATAGTTTTAATTTCATTAACTAGAATATGATTGTTAATTGTTTTTAAAACTATAGTATGCATGATTATAGGACTAATCATTAAAATTTTGAAATAGTTTAAAATTTATGATCAGAAACCGTCAATCTATAATCAAGATATGCATGCTCACATAGGATCTTAGGTTAAAATGAATTAATTTAAATGAGTTAAAATTAATTAGACCTAAGATCATTTCTAATAGGATTAGAAATTCTTACTTAGTTTTAAAATAGTTTTAATGAACTAAGTAGGACAAACATTCTTGAGATTATAGGGAACTCTACCAGTGAAGTTCTGTCTAAGGATTGGAGGTATTTAAGTTGACGGTATACGGAACACCTCCTACCTGGGAACTGATCTGGATCACCGGAGTTGAATTAATCACAGGTTAATGTTAGAATAATGTCGCTAGGTAATTAAATATGTTTTAATACACCTGGACATTAGGTTTTATAATAGTTATAATAGGACTAGACTTAGATAAATCCGGCTAAGTCATTTATCTAAGTCTAGTCCTATTATAACTTATAATAAGACCTAATGTCAGGTGTATTAAACATATTTAATTAACCTAGCGACATTATTCTAACATTAACCTGTGATTAATTCAACTCCGGTGATCCAGATCAGTTCCCAGGTAGGAGGTGTTCCGTATACCGTCAACTTAAATACCTCCAATCCTTAGACAGAACTTCACTGGTAGAGTTCCCTTATAATCTCAAGAATGTTTGTCCTACTTAGTTCATTAAAACTATTTTAAAACTAAGTAAGAATTTCTAATCCTATTAGAAAATGATCTTAGGTCTAATTAATTTTAACATTTAAAATTAATTCATTTTAACCTAAGATCCTATGTGAGCATGCATATCTTGATTATAGATTGACGGTTTCTGATCATAAATTTTAAACTATTTCAAAATTTTAATGATTAGTCCTATAATCATGCATACTATAGTTTTAAAAACAATTAACAATCATATTCTAGTTAATGAAATTAAAACTATATACTAGCATTGCATGAATTTAATATAACTTTTATATTAAACTATGGATGTATCATGCTCAATGCAACTTGATTTCCATTTTTAATAAATTAACAATTAATTATTGCCAAAAATGGTAAATCATGTAGCATGCTGCAAACAATTCATTTTAAATATAACTCTTATATTAAAACTATGTAATTGCATGCATCATGCTATCTCATTTTCATGATTTTAATATAATTCAACTATATATTAAAAAACTCATGAAAATCAATCCATGCATTTCAATCATATATTATAATCTAATTATAACATACATAAATGCATGAGCATGCTTTATAACCTAAGGTGGGATTTCTATAATTATATGACATCCATAAAGCATATAAAACAGTATATGAACCGATTAATTGGCCCCTAGGATAAAATTAAAGCATAAAATTACATAATTTTACAAATTCTATCCTAGAAGCCTTTAGCCGCTCAGAACCGGACCAAAAATGCTTGAACCAGCCCAAAAACGTGTGAACCAGGTCAAAAAACGCCAAACCGGTCCGAAAAAATGATGAACCAGCGCCAGAAAATCGCGAACCGGTCAACTCCTTCGGCCTGGTCAACGAACCGTCCGAACCAGACGTGAACCGCGCGCAACCAACTGAACCAGTCAACGAACCGGTCAACGTGAGGCTGAACCGCGCCTCTATACGAACCGAACCGCTAACGTCGTGGACCGCGCGCACTGACCCCTTGAACCGCGCCTCGCTGACGTCAGCATGGCGAATGATGTCGTCAGCCCTACCTGACGCACGCGTTTTTCCGTCCGATTTTTCGATTTTTTTTTTTTTCGAATTTCTGGAAAAAACCTACACTGTTCCAGCCGCAATCCTTCGCCGTTTTCCGCCGTTTTTGGCCAAATTTGGTCCCGATCTTCATCGTTCTTCAGCCTAAACTAGACTTGGACTTACAGAGACTCGATTTACAATTTAATTGCCCAAAAACGAAGGGGCCTTTACATTTGATCGCATCAAAAAATTGTAAATCTAAGGCCAATTAACCTCCAGTTCATAGCAACTTAACATACATTATGCACTTAAATCCCACCTAAAACCAACGCAAATTTTAATTCAAAATTAAAATACAGAGAAGCTCTGATACCAATTGAAGGGATAAAAGCCCTTGCGCAGCGGAAACGCACAGAACCTTAACTCAGATTTTAATGGGAACTAAAATACCGTACGTTGGCAAATAAAAAACCACAGCAGTAAACAAAATTTAACATGTTGTACAGCACTTAATAAAGCATGCTAAAATTCATTAGGAAAAATCTAGATCTAATCTAAATTGGATCCTAATGATCCTAGATCAAGAAATACTTACTCTAAGAGTCGTTCTTGATCGATTCGCCAAAATTTCCCTTGAATCCACGCAAAAACCAGCACCAAAAGGATCTATACCTTGTTGGAAATTCGTCACGAACACCACCACGAAGGTTTCACCGATATTCTCTTGAAGGAAAATGCGTCAAGAGCTTGTGGGAGCGTGATTTCTAAGGGTGTTAGGTGAATTTTTGGTCTCTGTATTCTAAGGAAGAGAATTGCAGAGAGTTCTAGGATTGAGATAGTGTGATAAGCGTAAGTCTTAGAGAGATTGAACTGAATGGAATAAGTTACGGAAGAAGAAGCCAACTCCCTTAAACTTCTCTCACGTTTCACGCTAGCCTACGGTTATGCTGAAGACACGTTCCCATCAGTTAACCTAACTGATGGGAAAAACAATTAATTAATATCTTATAACAAATATTAATTAACTATTTTAATTAAATTAACTTTTAATTTAATTCCATTTGTATAAAACATATTTATACAAATACTCCACATAACCTATAGTTTTAATATAACTTAATTAAATCAAAATTTAATTAAATTAAATTAAAACAAAAATTATTAATTAATTCACCAATTAATCAATATTATAATTAAATATCATATATTTAATTATATTTCTCTCAAAGTAACTAAAGAATTAATACATCATATGTGTATTAATTATAACCTATAGTTTTAATATGAATCAAATTCATATTTCAACTTAATATTCGAACCCCTTCGAATATTCAATTCACCCTTAGAATTTACCTCAACGCCCTTATAGAGCTACCGGTGGGACCTAATGGACCTACAGATCAGAAGCTCCAACGATGTGAGATTAATTGGCTAAAACTCATTAACCAAGTTATTCATATTCGTTAACTGTGGTTCACTCCACTATAGAACCACAGCTGCACTCTTCTCACTGCAGATATATTTCTGTGTCCACGGATATCGACCATCAACAGCAAGTAGCCATTCACATGTGTTCGTACCCTAGCTAGGTCAAATTACCGTTTTACCCCTAGGCTACCTCTTCATCCTTAAGTACCAGTGCTCCTCTAATGAACAACCTGTTTGAGGTCCAACCAACAAACAGAAGTCCCTCTCGTGCCATAGAGAGGGTAGGGCCCATTGTCAAGACCCGGAGACACCACTTAAGGGAACACACCTCTACTTACCCTAAGTTGGGAAGGAGTGAATTCCATCTTGTAAGACTATGTTCCCAGCTCCCCAATCGGTCTTGTCCCCAAAATGGTAGGCTTATTGAGTCGGCGAATAGGCCACTCTCACCCGTACAAATCAACGAACAATCCCTCATGGACAGGAGTCCATAATCCACTCAGGATTAAGGCCAAGTTTCCTAGGTCATCCTAGTGAAATAGAAAACGAGCTAACTAACGGTGTTACAGTTAGTGGATAACTATTTCGCGATCCGGCCTTTCTGCAAACTCATTGCACAGGGATACCCCCACTCGCATGTCGACTACATGAACGCATTGGATCAATACGTTTGTATCAATATACAAAGCGGGTCGTATCCATAGTGTCACCAGGATAAGGTACCCAGCCTTATCCCTATACTACAGACCCTTTAGGCTAAAACTTGAACATTGATCCCCATATGTCCCTACATACTAGTTCAAGCCTCATTCTATTAGCCTTGGATGTTTAGTTTATTGGATTAGGGTTAATAAGACAAGATATAATACAAACATTAAATAATACATTACTTTTATTAATGTTCGGTCAAATGTACATTTACTATCTACGAGTTTTAGGGCATAAAACCCAACACCTGACCTCTATCTCACATCTAACTAGAATGCATATGCCCTGCAACATGCTTCTAGACTCATGTACAATGCCCACCAAGCATATACATGTAACCACATGCTCTCGACTCACTCATGAATGCATAGCAGAACCAATCATGCTTTACAACCAATCATTACGCAATAACAGTTCATGCTTTTCAAATATTTCATATAGACATATATATTCAGAGAAACAAGCAACATGAGAACAGTTATAAAGCGAGAAGTCAATCAGCATGCATCACATAGTCAAACAGACTTCAACAAGTAAGAACTACTTACCTATAACCGCTCCTAAGCGAACCTAAAAACCAAACAAGACGTACCGGAAGAGCCTAAAGAGCTCAAACTACAAGCAATGATTTCTAAGGGTTAGGAAACAATTTAAGCACCTAATAGACTTGAGAAAAAGAACTAGGGGTGCTGGAATTACCGTTTAGCACCCACAACTCCTTCGATACGAGTAGTCTGGGGTCCGGGTTGGGCCGAAACTTTCACTAACAGAATACCCATGGGTCATAAGCTTTCCAAAACCAACCTAAACGAATTACAAAGGTATAAGGGCATGAGAGCTTACCGAAATCCACCAAACCAGCTTTACCGCTTGCTGATTGGTGTTCGAATTAACCCAACAATCCAAGGTCTCTAGTCAACAAGTTATGGGTAACCCGATTTAAGGCCATTCGGGTTATGGGTATTCACTGAACACCAACTTTAGTCCCAAATCAGCTATGGACAGCAATGAAACAAACTTCATTCAGCAATTCAAGACTAATAGCGAGTGGGTATTCTTAATTTAGAGTCAATTAAGCATGGGTTAGTGTCGAATACTTACCGACAGAGTCCACACATGTGGGAATGGATGCGGGATGTCGGATCTGCCACTGCAGGAACCAAACGTGCAAAGACCCACGAACTCGATGGTTAATCGTGCGGGACCTAGCCAAATCCGAGAGAGAAAAAGAATGTTTTCGCGCGGGTTTGCTGAACGAAGCGAGAACGGAAGAGAGGAAGAGATTTACCGTGTGAGAAACGAAGAAGAAAGCTCGGGCTGGAGGTACCGGCCGACGCACGCAAAAACAGAAACAGAACTGCTGCTGCCGGCGACTGAACACGGGAGAGAGAGCTCGACGGAGACCAACCCACGGCTTCAGCAGGCGACGCACGGAGAGAGGAAGAGACCACGACGTGGAGAGGAAGAAGAAAACGGGAAAAAAAGGGGGCTTGCGGCTGCTGCTTCACGATAAGAATGAGGGAGAAGAGTTTAGTTTAGGGCTTCCTTCTTTTCTTTTCTAAATTAAAATAAATAACCTAAGCCCCATATTTAAAGACTCAATTAAGGTCTCTAAAAATCCAATCAAATCTTAGATTATCTATAAGGATTTAGGCCAAATTTTAAATTTAATTCTCGAAAGAAAAAGAATTTCTTGGCTTAAATAAACTAACCCACTTCAAACAACCACCGAAAATAATAATTAACTTAAAGCAGCCAAACAGGAACTAAAACTCCGAATTAAATTATAATTTTAACAGAGTTATTCGTACCTGAAAATGCGGGGCGTTACAGTTTCTCCCTTCAAGTGCCATCTATATATAACTAGTTTTTCACTACGTGCGATGCACGTTTATGCTTTTTTATTTATTAAATTTTATCTTAATATTTACAAAATTTTAATCTAGTCTCTCATTTTTGTTCACTAATAGTTTTCAAATTTATGTATTACAAATGATTAATTTATTTTGTGGTAGAAATTTTTTTTACATGATTTGAATAACTTACATATAAATATAAAATATGGATCACGTTAATCATTAATTAATATGATGTAATTTATATTTGATTCAAATAAATATTAATTGATGTATTTTTGGTTTGAAATAAAATGTTGATGTTTTGTAAAAATTAAATGTGTATAATCCTTGTAGATTAAATTAAAAAAGTGCATATGATCTAACCCAAAAAATAAATAAATAAAATAATAAAAGTTGAATTGAGAAAATTTAAAAATAAAATATAAAATTTTGATTAGCATTTGAATTACAAAATATAGAAATCTAAAAATTAATAATAAAATAATTCAAATAATAACAATAGTAAAGGAAAAATAGATATATCTCTTACTAAGAACTACAAATAATATCACCTTTTTATTTATTATTTGAGAAATAAGTAATACCACCTTTTCATATTCTAACTTTTAAAATTCCTATATTTATTATGAGTTTTTTTAGCCATTATTTATTTATTATGGTTGATAATGATTTACGTATCATTATTTAAATAGTTAACAATTTATATTTAATCGAGGGGGAGAGATTTTAGGGAGGTGGTGAGAATGAGACTCGAAAATTTATTAGAATGACTTTAATGTTTTTGTGGTTACCGTTCTTTCTTCTTTTTTTTTTCCAAGGAAAAACAATTTATGAGACCATTTTATAGCGAAGATAGTGAAAAAAAATTTAAATTAAATAATAGTATTTCAATCCACAAATTTGTGGACTACTCCTCCAACTTAAGGGAGTCAGATTTTCTTTTCAATTTTAAAATTTTACTTTAAGGATAGTTTATAGTTTAAGTATTGCACTAAAAAGGCAAAGTTAATATTGTAAAGAAAAGAAATATTTGTACTAAATTCAATTGTTTTTTTTTTTTTTTTTTGACAATGTACTAAATTCAATTGTTAAAGAAAAATTGCAATCATAAAAATTCACATATTAACATTAATTAATATTTAATGTAACAACCAGTGTAATAAAAAAAAATGGGGGGAAAAACGGGCTATGCCCGGTCAAAAAGGAAAGACAGAAAAGGGGGGGAAACTTCCCCCCCAAAATCGGTCAATTGACCATTTAAAAAAAAAAAAAAAAAAAAAAAAGGAATATCAGAATCCCTCTCTCCCTCACGCAACCCTCTCTCTCCCTTTCGGTCCTCTCTCTGTCTCAGCTCTCTCTCTCTCTCCCTCTCTCACTCCCTCTCGGCGTCGCCTTCCTCCGGCGCACGCAAGCCGTCGACGCCGCCGCAGCCCGCACGCCGTCACCTTCCTCCGCCGCACGCAAGCCGCCGCCGCCGGTAAACGTCCCTCTCCCTCTCTCTCTCTCTCTCGGTTTTTTTTTTCTTCTTCTCTCTCTCGTCTCCTTCTCCCTCGATCTCACTCTCTCTCACGCCCATCCCTCCCTTCTCTGTCTCATGTTGTAGCAGCGTGGGTGCGCGCGTTTAGCATTGTTTTCCGGCAGCAACACTATAGGCGCGGACAGCAGCGAGGAGGGACCATTTTTTCCGCGTTTGTCGGCTGTTTTAGGTGAGTTCTCGCAGTGGGTAAGTTGGTTGAGGCTTATGTGGGTTAGTTCTTGCATTTAAACAATTACCCACTCACTTCCCTTTCCATTCAGCAGGCGTTTCTCTTCATAACCGACGTTCTAGAAGCGAATCTTCAAGTTTCAGCCTCTTTGAGCGAGTTCATCATTGGGTAAGTGAATTAAGTCAAGTTTTGGAATGATTTATGTGTGTTAGATGAATACCCATTGATTTGGCCATTGAATTTAAGATGCCCATTGCGTTTGGTGATTAAATTGTTGGATTTAGGTGGATTTGAGAGCCCGGACAGCAAGCTAAGTTTCTGCTTTGGTTGCTTGAAGTCTTGGAATTTAAAGGAAAATTGGTTAGAAGTCGATCAAGGATTTGTTGGGCTAATGTAAGTAGTTTTTTTGGTTTATGTCGTATGCCTTGGACCCATGTATTCATTATGTCACTATGCTAGCATGGGATAAGTATGAATGGTTAGCCTTAGAATTGGGGAACATGATTGTTTTACTCTTTTGGAAGCATGAGTTGGATTTAAAATCTAAGTCTTACCCTTGGGTTCCAATAAGCATGATTGATTCACTTGAAGCAAGGGGATAATATGAAAATGTTAAGGTTAGTTGTAGCATGTTGAGTTAGCCTTAATGTAAGTAGCTTGCTGCATTGGAATGGAATGTATATGTTCTGAAATGTTTGCTTACTTCTGGCATGAGATTGGGTATAAGTTATTCGGATTGTGACTGAGGTGATATGTTGCGTTAATCTTAAAGATCATGGTTACGGCATATATATATATATCTGTGTTGTGTGATAGAAGCGAGTGTATGGCTGTTGCATATTTTTTAAAGCTGACTGGCATTGTTTGTGGGCAACGAGAAGTTGTGGTTTCTCTATTGGGAGTATCAGTTGTCGCCTCCATTTCTTTGTCTTGAGATATGACTTAGTTGGGATGGTACCTATTAGTTAGCCTGTCAGTAATCTGAGAAAAGAAACCGATGTATTAAACAGGGTTGCAGTTAAAAATAGCAAGAGTTAAGGGGTCCTAAAAGGGAAAGGAATAGGCTAGTGCCTTAGACGAGGGCCGTGTCAATTAAACACCTTGGACTGAGATGTGATAGACTGAAATGAGGGGCTTAATGGGCGGGACTTGGCTTCGCAGTCTAGGTGCCATTTACTAACTGTGGAAGTTAATTCCTAACTTAAACCATGAACGCCACCAGTGAAATGGTAGTTTAGAGCGCTACGCGCCCATTAGTGCCTTGAGGGACGAGACTTAGCTCCACTGACTGGGTGCCATCTACCATCAGTAGGAGTAGAGACCTCCCAAAACTCCCACTTGTGCACTGTCAGTGAGTTGGCAAACTTATATGTATATAGGTGTACTAATTGAACACGAGACCCGAACTACAGATAAATGAAATGAAATGAAATGAATGAGAATGAGATGACCTAACCCTTTGGCCCTTAACTCGAATAAAATGTTTAAACCTTGATTGCTACTTACTGAGTATTTTCTTAAATACTCATTCTTTTCCCGTTCATATAACTGCAGGTAGAGGTAAAGGTGTACTGAACGCGTGACGGAGTGCTGCTGAGCCATGGATTTTCTTTAGAATAGTCTTCCGCATTTTTATGTTTCGAAATTCTTCTTTTGAACTTGTACTGCGTTGTTTTAAGGTCGTTTCCGCGTTAAGTTTTGTTTTGAATAACTAAAGGTTTCGTTTGTTCTGTTTTAACTGGGATCCCAGGTTGAAAAGTTTCGCAAAATTTCTATGTATGCTTTCTTTAAATGTTATTTCCTCGCTGTTCTTAGAAGTAGGACGAAATGCATGTAGTAGCGGCCTTAGGATCTAGGCATGAAAAGTAGGGTCGTTTCAGTTGGTATCAGAGCTCTAAGTTATAGGTTCTGTAGACTGGTTTACATCGTAAACCTTAGGTATGTCCATGGCTTATCAACAAGCATCCGGTCACGCCAGGTACACGTTTGATTACTTTGTAGCCTGCAAATGTTATGTATATTTGAAAAAGGTTCATGTTGTGGGAAAAATATGCATAAGGTTTTGTACCTGTGAATTGTTTAAAGGATTCAAGCCTGTTTAGTAAGATGATCAAATTTTTGTGAAATAGATCATGCCTCCCCGATCACAAGGACGTGGAAGAGGTCGAGGAAGAGGTCGTGGTAGGGGTCGTACAGCCCCTGAGCAAGTCGTGCCACCTGTGGAGCAAGAAGGAGATCTACCAGAAAACCCACAAGTGGAACAGCCGGGTGGACAGCCGGGGCCTGCGGTAGGACCTGTTACAGTGGATATCCAGGTAATAGTTCAGACCGCAGTTCAGGCTGCAGTTGCGGGCGTGCTTGCAGGGTGACAGGCCCAAGCGCCTCAGAACAACGAAGCCGCCCTATCACGGGAGGCTAGGTGCTTAAGAGATTTTAGGAAGTGGGACCCCTGTCCGTTCGATGGAGCCTCAAGGGACCCCACGGTAGCAGAGTTGTGGCTGTCCTCCATCGAAACTGTTTTTCGCCACATGAACTGCCCGGAGGACCAGAAAGTGTACTGCGCCGTGTTCCTATTACGAGATAACGCCCTGATTTGGTGGCAATCGATTGAAAGGACTATAGACGTCAGCAACGGACCTGTCACATGGGCTCAGTTCAGGGGGGAGTTCTTTAGGAATATTACCCTGCCGCCTCCCGATTCAAGAAGCAATCAGAGTTCGTGGCTCTTACGCAGGGAAACCGAACCGTAGAGGAGTACGAGACAGAGTTTGCCAGACTGTCTCGGTTTGCCCTGCCCTGGTAGCTGTAGAGGCTGATAAGGTGGAATGTTCCATCACAGGCTTAAAGGAAGAGATTCAGGGCAGTGTGGCAGCCCATGAACCCCAAGACTATGCCACGGCAGTTAGGGTGGCACAGCTGATTGATCGACGACCGTCAGCTGTCTCTTCAGAACCTTCCTCAGGTCATAAGCGAAGGTACGATCAGATGAGCTCGAACACACAGAGGGGTCACCGTTACCCCAAACGAGGTCCGCCCCAGGACCGTCGACAGAGAGCACAGAATCAGTCAGGGCCTAATCAGGATAGGCCATTATGTCAGACCTGTAGGAAGTACCACTGGGGTCGTTGCTTGGCAGGAACCCGTGTATGTTTCAAGTGTGGTCGGGAAGGGCATATTGCCCCGAATTGTAATCAGAAGAAAGCTAATTATGTCGACCAGCCGTCCAGTTCAAACCAGACATCTGTGGCAAGACCAGCACAACATCAGGGCAAGATATTTGCCACCACCCGACAAGAGGCCGAGGACCTTAATGCAGTAGTGACAGGTACCATCCCTATCCTCGGCCATTATGCTTTTGTGTTGTTTGATTCGGGTTCAACGCATTCTTTTATTTCTGCATCGTTTGTAAGTCAAGTCAATCTAGAACTAGAGCCGCTAGGCTATGTTTTGTCAGTCTCAACCCATGCGGGGATAACGTTACTAGCTAGTGAAGCAATGAAAGCCTGCCAAATGTTAGTGTCTGATCGATCAATGGATGTGACATTGATCGCCCTTGATATGAGTGATTTTGATGTTATCTTGGGAATGGAATGGTTGGCTGCTAATTATGCCAACATAGACTGTTATCGTAAGGAGGTGATCTTTAACCCTCCGTCAGAGGCAAGCTTCAAGTTTAAGGGATCGATGATCAAAGGTGCTCCTAAAGTGGTCTCTGCGATGAAGGCGAGAAAATTGATTAGCAAAGGAGCTTGGGGCTTGTTGGCTAGCGTGGTTGACACCAGGAAAATCGAGGCATCAATGACCTCAATTCCGGTAGTGAGGGAATTCACAGATGTATTCCCTGAAGATCTGACAGGACTACCACCAGCACGAGAGGTTGACTTCTGCATTGAGCTTGAGCCAGGGACTAATCCGATTTCTAAAGCTCCATATAGGATGGCTCCAGCGGAATTGAAAGAGCTTAAGGTGCAGATTCAGGAGCTGTTGGACAAAGGTTATATACGCCCCAGCGTCTCGCCGTGGGGTGCTCCAGTTTTATTTGTGAAAAAGAAGGATGGGACAATGCGTTTGTGCATCGACTACCGGGAGCTGAACAAAGTGACAATAAAGAACAGATACCCTCTGCCCAGGATTGATGACCTCTTTGATCAGCTTCAAGGTGCATCAGTGTTTTCTAAGATAGATCTACGGTCAGGTTATCATCAGCTGAGGATTAGAGAGGACGACATACCTAAGACAGCTTTTCGAACCAGGTATGGGCATTACGAATTTACTGTGATGTCCTTTGGGCTTACTAATGCTCCTGCAGTTTTCATGGACTTGATGAACAGAGTATTTAAGGAATTCCTTGATTCTTTCGTGATTGTTTTTATCGACGATATTCTTATCTACTCCAAGACAGAAGAGGAACATGAGGATCATCTCAGGAGAGTTCTAATTACCTTAAGAACGAACAAGTTGTATGCCAAATTCTCTAAATGTGAGTTTTGGTTACAACGAGTTTCCTTCTTAGGGCACGTGGTGTCGAAGGAAGGTGTCACAGTAGATCCAGCCAAAATAGAGGCAGTGACCAATTGGTCTCGACCCACTTCAGTCAGCGAGATTCGGAGTTTCTTGGGGTTAGCAGGATATTACCGTCGTTTTGTGCAAGGCTTTTCCAGTATTGCTGCACCCCTAACTCAGTTGACTCAAAAGGGTACTCCGTTTTTGTGGAGCGAAGCTTGTGAGGCAAGCTTCCAAGAGCTTAAGCAAAGACTAGTTTCAGCACCAGTACTTACAGTACCTGATGGCTCAGGAGAATTTGTCATTTACAGCGATGCTTCAAAGAAGGGACTGGGTTGTGTGTTAATGCAGCACGGTAAGGTCATTGCCTACGCGTCTCGTCAGCTGAAAGATTATGAGAAGAACTACCCGGCCCATGACTTGGAATTGGCAGCAGTGGTCTTTGCCTTGAAGATTTGGAGACACTATTTATACGGAGAGAAAATCCAAATCTTCACGGACCACAAAAGTTTGAAATACCTCTTCACCCAGAAGGAGTTAAATATGAGGCAGCGGAGATGGTTAGAGTTAGTGAAAGATTATGATTGCGACATCCAGTACCACCCGGGCAAGGCAAATGTGGTTGCAGATGCCCTCAGTAGGAAGACTGCTCATGCGTCTGCTTTGGTTACTACTCAGGCTCGTATATTGGATGACTTGGAACGTGCAGAGATTATGATTGCAGTGGGCGAAGTTACAGCATGCCTAGCTCAGTTGACAGTTAAGTCGAGCTTGAGACAGAGGATCATAGATGAACAACCAAATGACCCTGACCTTGTTGTTAAACGCAGTCAAGTAGAGGCGGGGCAGGTGAACGAGTTTTCCATATCTTCAGACCTCGGCTTGTGTTACCAGGGTCGCTTATGCGTACCTGGGAATGCCGATCTCAAACAAGAATTATTAGCAGAGGCACATAGTTCACCTTTTTCAATCCATCCAGGAAGTACGAAGATGTATCATGATTTAAAACAGTATTACTGGTGGCAGGGCATGAAGAGAGAGATAGCGGATTTTGTCAGTAAATGCCTTGTTTGCCAACAAGTGAAGGCCCCGAGGCAGAAACCAGCGAGTTTGTTACAGCCGTTGAGTGTCCCAGAGTGGAAGTGGGAGCATATATCCATGGACTTCATTACAGGATTGCCTAGAACGACCAAGGGTTACACCGTGATTTGGGTCATTATCGACAGACTCACCAAGTCAGCGCATTTTCTCCCTGGGAAGCCTACTTACACTGTTGAAAAGTGGGCACAGTTATATATGGCGGAGATAGTCAAGCTTCATGGGTGCCGGTATCAATCCTGTCAGATAGAAACCCTCGGTTCACGTCTAACTTCTGGAGGAGTCTGCAAAGAGCCTTGGGTACCCAGTTGCGTTTCAGTACAGCTTTTCACCTTCAGACAGATGGTCAAACTGAGCGATTGAACCAAACTCTAGAGGATATGTTGCGAGCATGTGTCTTGGATTTCTCAGGTAGCTGGGATGCACACCTGCACTTAATGGAATTTGCTTATAACAATAGTTATCAAGCAACCATCGGTATGTCACCGTTTGAGGCCCTCTATGGGAAGAGATGCAGGTCCCCTGTTTATTGGGATGAGGTCGGAGAACGTCAGTTGTTGGGACCTGAATTGATTCAAGCCTCCAGCGAGGCGATTCGCACAATCAGATCGAGGATGTTAACGGCTCAAAGCCGACAGAAGAGCTACGTTGATACAAGGAGAAGAGATTTAGAGTTTGACGTGGGTGATCATGTTTTCTTGAAGGTAGCTCCAATGAAAGGAGTATTGAGGTTTGGAAGGAAAGGCAAGCTCAGTCCACGTTTCATCGGTCCGTTCGAGATCTTAGAACGGATTGGTCCGGTAGCTTACCGTTTGGCCTTACCGCCTTCTCTTTCAGCGGTACACAACGTTTTCCATGTCTCCATGCTGCGGAAGTATTTGACAAATCCAACCCACAGGGTGGACTTCGAGCCTTTACATCTGAGCGAGAACTTGACTTATGAGGAGGAACCTGTGCAAATTCTTGACAGAGAGGTGAAGGTCCTTCGCAATCGCGAGATAGCTCTCGTGAAGGTCCTTTGGCGAAACCATTTGTCTAAAGAGGCAACGTGGGAGAGAGAAGACGAAATGATGACCAAGTATCCAGAACTGTTCCAGTACTAGCAACTTTCGAGGACGAAAGTTCTTTTAAGGTTAGTATGATGTAACAACCAGTGTAATAAAAAAAATGGGGGGAAAAAACGGGCTATGCCCGGTCAAAAAAGGAAAGACAGAAAAGGGGGGGAAACTTCCCCCCCAAAATCGGTCAATTGACCATTTTTTTTTTTAAAAAAAAGGAATATCAGAATCCCTCTCTCCCTCACGCAACCCTCTCTCTCCCTTTCGGTCCTCTCTCTGTCTCAGCTCTCTCTCTCTCTCCCTCTCTCACTCCCTCTCCGCGTCGCCTTCCTCCGCCGCACGCAAGCCGCCGCCGCCGGGTAAACGTCCCTCTCCCTCTCTCTCTCTCTCTCGGTTTTTTTTTCTTCTTCTCTCTCTCGTCTCCTTCTCCCTCGATCTCACTCTCTCTCACGCCCATCCCCTCCCTTCTCCGTCTCATGTTGTAGCAGCATGGGTGCGCGCGTTTAGCATTGTTTTCCGGCAGCAACACTATAGGCGCGGACAGCAGCGAGGAGGGACCATTTTTCCGCGTTTGTCGGGTGTTTTAGGTGAGTTCTTGCAGTGGGTAAGTTGGTTGAGGCTTATGTGGGTTAGTTCTTGCATTTAAACAATTACCCACTCACTTCCCTTTCCATTCAGCAGGCGTTTCTCTTCATAACCGACGTTCTAGAAGCGAATCTTCAAGTTTCAGCCTCTTTGAGCGAGTTCGTCATTGGGTAAGTGAATTAAGTCAAGTTTTGGAATGATTTATGTGTGTTAGATGAATACCCATTGATTTTGGCCATTGAATTTAAGATGCCCATTGCGTTTGGTGATTAAATTGTTGGATTTAGGTGGATTTGAGAGCCCGGACAGCAAGCTAAGTTTCTGCTTTGGTTGCTTGAAGTCTTGGAATTTAAAGGAAAATTGGTTAGAAGTCGATCAAGGATTTGTTGGGCTAATGTAAGTAGTTTTTTTGGTTTATGTCGTATGCCTTGGACCCATGTATTCATTATGTCACTATGCTAGCATGGGATAAGTATGAATGGTTAGCCTTAGAATTGGGGAACATGATTGTTTTACTCTTTTGGAAGCATGAGTTGGATTTAAAATCTAAGTCTTACCCTTGGGTTCCAATAAGCATGATTGATTCACTTGAAGCAAGGGGATAATATGAAAATGTTAAGGTTAGTTGTAGCATGTTGAGTTAGCCTTAATGTAAGTAGCTTGCTGCATTGGAATGGAATGTATATGTTCTGAAATGTTTGCTTACTTCTGGCATGAGATTGGGTATAAGTTATTCGGATTGTGACTGAGGTGATATGTTGCGTTAATCTTAAAGATCATGGTTACGGCATATATATATATATCTGTGTTGTGTGATAGAAGCGAGTGTATGGCTGTTGCATATTTTTTAAAGCTGACTGGCATTGTTTGTGGGCAACGAGAAGTTGTGGTTTTCTCTGTTGGGAGTATCAGTTGTCGCCTCCATTTCTTTGTCTTGAGATATGACTGAGTTGGGATGGTACCTATTAGTTAGCCTGTCAGTAATCTGAGAAAAGAAACCGATGTATTAAACAGGGTTGCAGTTAAAAATAGCAAGAGTTAAGGGGTCCTAAAAGGGAAAGGAATAGGCTAGTGCCTTAGACGAGGGCCGTGTCAATTAAACACCTAGGACTGAGATGTGATAGACTGAAATGAGGGGCTTAATGGGCGGGACTTGGCTTCGCAGTCTAGGTGTCATTTACTAACTGTGGAAGTTAATTCCTGACTTAAACCCATGAACGCCTCACTAGTGAAATGTTAGTTTAGAGCGCTACGCGCCCATTAGTGCCTTGAGGGGCGAGACTTAGCTCCACTGACTGGGTGCCATCTACCATTAGTAGGAGTAGAGACCTCCCAAAACTCCCACTTGTGCACTGTCAGTGAGTTGGCAAACTTATATGTATATAGGTGTACTAATTGAACACGAGACCCGAACTATAGATAAATGAAATGAAATGAAATGAAATGAAATGAAATGAATGAGAATGAGATGACCTAACCCTTAGGCCCTTAACTCGAATAAAATGTTTAAACCTTGATCGCTACTTACTGAGTATTTTCTTAAATACTCATTCTTTTCCCTTTCATATAACTGCAGGTAGAGGTAAAGGTGTACTGAACGCGTGACGGAGTGCTGCTGAGCCATGGATTTTCTTTAGAATAGTCTTCCGCATTTTTATGTTTCGAAATTCTTCTTTTGAACTTGTACTGCGTTGTTTTAAGGTCATTTCCGCATTAAGTTTTGTTTTGAATAACTAAAGGTTTCGTTTGTTCTATTTTAACTGGGATCCCAGGTTGAAAAGTTTCGCAAAATTTCTATGTATGCTTTCTTTAAATGTTATTTCCTCGTTGTTCTTAGAAGTAGGACGAAATGCATGTAGTAGCGGCCTTAGGATCTAGGCATGAAAAGTAGGGTCGTTTCATTTAAGGTTTAGGGTTTAGGGTTTAGGTTGATGACATGGTTGTAAAGTTAGAAATAAAGGTAGGAACAAATTAATCAAAAAAATGTTTTTTTAACACGCTTCATTTTATATAAAAAAAATTAATTATATGGAGTAAAAATATATATATAACAAAATTAGCATGTGTTTTATTTTAAAATTTTTAAAAAGTTGTCATAAGTTCCTTCTATTTTACAAATAGATAAATGTATTTTATTATTGAATGTTAGTATAATTGTAAAAATGATAAAGATTAAAATAAATTATTATTAACAATAAAATCAAGTTAATGATGGTTTTTAAACAAATAGTTGTGATTTTTCTTTTACAATGATAAATGATATCAAAATTAACTTATATATTTCTTATTCGTCAATATTTTAATATTCACTCCATCAAAATATTAATCATATTCTTAATTATTAGGGAAAAATACACTTTTGGTCCCTGAGGTTTGGGTTAAGTTACACTTTGGTCCCTAAGTTTTCAAACTCAACAAAAATATCCCTGAGTTTGAGATAAGGAGCACTTTGGTCCATGCCGTCTATTTTTCTGTTAAATTCTAACGGCGGCTGACGTTGCACTATTATTTTAATTAAAAAATTATTTTTTTAATTTTTTTTTAATAAAATAGTAATAAATTAAATAAAGGCGGCGATTTTTTTTTTTTTTTATTATCTTCTTCTTTCTTCATCTTTTCTTCTCCTCATTTCTTTTCATTTTCTTTCTTTTTTTTTTTTTTTTTATAAAGAAAAGAGGGGAAAACAAAGTAGGTGAAGAGACCCATAGATCTGGAACGAAGCAAACACTTCCCTCTCGTCGTCGTCGTGGGCTAGATCTGGTATAGTCTCCCTTCCCTTTCGCACCTCTGCATTTTCCAGAATGAAGTAGGTGTCCTTTGCATTTCCCCTCTCCTTTCCCTCCCGTCGCTGTTCGTGCTCCTCCTGGCGGCAAGAAACCCACAGATCTAGAATGAAGTAGTCCGTTCGTGCTCCTCAGCATTCGTCCGTTCGTGAAACGAAGAAATCGTCCGTCCAGATCTATGGGTTTCTTGCCATTTTCGTCCGTTCATGGGTTTCTTCGTTCCAGATCTTTGGGTTTCTTTTCGTCCGTCCAGATCCGTTTCCCCCTTCGCTTCTTCGCTCTCTGCTCTGCACAGCCCGTCACTTTTGTGATGGGGAGGGAGGGTCCTTCCAGATTCGTTTTCTTTTTGGAAAGGGGAGGGAGGGTCCGTCCAGATCCGCTTGCCCCTTCGATTTTTTTTTAAACCAGTGAAAAAGAGGAGATCAAGAAGAAGTCAGAAAGAAGGGAAAGGAGAAAAAGAAAGAAGAAGAAAGGAAGAGAAAAAAAAATTCTGGCGACCGGCGGCCGGTCAGCGGATGTTGGCGGTGGCGGCCGGCTGTCGACGGCGATGAGGACTGTAAGTTAGATTAGGGTTCATTGATGGAGAAGAAGAAGATTGGAAGAAGATGATGGAGAAAAGAAAAGAAAAAAGAAAAGAAAAACAATAAAAGAATAAAAGAATATTTAATATATTATTTTATTTTAAAATTAATAAAGAAAATATATTTTTTTAATAAAAACTAATACCACGTCAGCAATCTGTTAGTATTTGACAAAAAAAAATTGACAGAGGGACTAAAAGCGTAACGAAATCCAAACCTCAGGGACTAAATTGTTGAGTTTGAAACTCATGGACCAAAATGAAACCTAACCCAAACCTCAGGGACTAAAAGTGTATTTTTCCCTAATTATTATTATTTTTTTACAATTATTATTAAGGATTACCAATATATATTTTTTAATGTTTCTTAATTGTATTATTAATTTTCTTAAATTTGAACTTTCAAGATGTTGTGAAAAATGAGTAGGAGAGACAACTTTAGAGTTGAAATAAATGAAATAATTATAAAACTTTTGATCTTCCAAAAATTTTATATTCTATAATTAAATATAATTAGATAAAAATATTAATTTTAGAATTTAATTTATCTAAAAAAAGTTTCCTCCATGTAGATAAATTAAATTCTAAAATTAATATTTTTATCTAATTATATTTAATTATAGAGGAAACTTTTTACCTTCTACCTTTTCAGATTCCATATGTGCATTTAATTTCTATGAGTGCATTTAAATTGCATTATCTCATATACAACAATCTTAGTCAACTTTAGGTTACATTTTATTGTTTTTAATATATGAATTAAAAAATATATAGGTATTTCTATTTCTTTTTTAATTTTGAAAAAGTTGTTTTACCTGATTTGGACTATTTTTATTACCTTGTTTTTTTTATTAAAAATTCTAAATACTTCAATGCTAACTTTTTGTTATGTACTGTTTTTTTTTTTCAATCTTAATAAAGATAAAATTAATTTACTAATATGATTTCCTATTATAATTATAATCAAAGAAAAATTATTTAATTGCTTTGAGAATGGACACTTTTTGTATTCCAATCCTTCATATTCCATATAAATTATTATGGATAAATAATTCTTAATTTATTATTGATAATTAATTAATGTATTGTTTATAATTAATTAGAAAATTTGTGTGACATTAAGTACATGGCTATTTTCTCAACAAAAGAAACATACTTTGTAATTGAATCAATTAAGTTCTTATTTTTTCAACAAACATTTCAAATACAAAAAAAAAAAAAAAAAAAATACATGGATTATAAGAGAGAAATAACAAAATAAACAATAAAAAAAATCAAGATCTTAGCTATACATCATTTCTTCAAATAGATTTGCTGACTTGATCACAATGGATAGACAAATACACTACTCAAACTTGAGTTGTAATGTTGCAACTCCGAGGGTATGAGATATAACGACACACGCATCATTTGCATCTTGGATGTAACACCAACATATCTTGAGATGTTCTGAAGCTTGGAGAGCTTTTGAGAGTAAGACAATGAGAGAACAAAAATAAAGAAAGAAAGAACAAAGTTGTAGGTGTGTGATGAAAAAATGGTGAAGAAAACCCATTTTTATAGTAGTAGAATGTGAGGGTTATAAAACCTTTTGAATTCTAAAACTCATTTAAATGGTAGGAAAAACCTTTAGCATTCCAACCTTTTGAATTCTAAATTAAACTCATTTAAGTGGTAGGAAAAACCTTTAGCATTCAAACTTTAAGATACTATAAATTTATTATTGATAATTATTTATTAATTAATATACTATTTATAATTAATCGTTAATGACATATCTTGTAATTTAATAAATCGAAGGAAGGACAAAGGTGTCCAAAAATGTTTTTCCAACATCCTCACTTTTTAATATAGTATAGATTATAGATTATAGATTATAGATATTATAGATGTTGATAGAATATATCGACAAAATGTCGATATCAATGGATATTTGTAAAGTAAAATAGTTTTAAAAAATTCAAAAATTATTTAAATTAATAAATAAACCTTTTACATTTTTTTAACATTAAAATGTATTAGATAACATGGAGTTCCATCTCAAAATCAATTGGCAATGAGTGGAGTTGTCCATCTATCTTATAACTTGTGAGGTCTTCACTTATCTTTTCAATGTGTGATCCTCAACAAAATGTTTATCATTAATGTTATAATCATATTAGTTACTTTTTTTTTTTTTTGAAGAATCATATTAGTTACTTTTGTTGCTATTTTATTTATATTTTTATGATTTTTTATGATATAATAGAAATGTCAATTCACTCATCATGACGATGTCAAATGCATGCACATGTAGAACTGTTGACATGTTGACGAAAATTTAATGCATTGGTTATAATCTAGCGTATGACCAATCCAAACACAGCTCATTGGATAATCCCAAAGGTCCATGACTTGATTTCCCACCTCGTAATTGTTGTAAAAAAAAAAAAAATCTAATCTACATGACCAACAAATCTATAACTTATAATAAGCAAACTTATACCAATCCCAAGCATAGTTGACATCTATCATTTCAAAGGTTAATATGGTTGGGTTCTTTAACATTACAACGGCTAATCTAAAAAACGGAGAGGTGACTTCCAAGCGTTATTTGTAGGAAATTTGTAACAACCACCAATGTTATATTTTCTTTATCAAACTAATTTTTTAAGCTCCTTTGATAACTATTTGATCTTTTTATTTTAAAAAATAAACTTATAAACACTACTTCTACCCTAGCTGAAAAATGTGTTCAAAATTCTAAAGAAAAAAAAGTAATTTTTATTTTTGAAATTTGATTAAAAATTCAAAACTACAGGAAAGAAATTAGAAAAAAAAAACAAGCATAAATTAAAAAATAGATAATTAAAAACAAAATTGTTATAAACAAATAATATATCTTTTTTTTTTTTAAAAAAATTACAATACATGACCTACTCGACAATGCAATTAACATGTCAGGTTAGCACAACGATTTATCATTTCAAGTTCATCAATATGATAGTCAAAGTGAGTCTAGTTCAACGGTAATTGATATGAAAAAATCATCAACGTGATAATGATAATATTATATTTCTTAAAAACAGTTTTTTTTAAAGAAAAATATTCTTAATAATAGTTTAATGATAATTTTTTAAAAAAATTAATAATTCATACTTGAAATTAAATGTAGATAAATCAAGGATTCACCTTGAATAATGATAATTTATTAACTTAAATATTTTATTTATCTACCTCTTTAATTATTTAAAGGAAAAAAAAATCATTTTTAAACTTAAACTTTCAATTTCATCGAATTGAACTCTAAACTTAGTAAGTTAAATCAATTTTAACCATAAGCTTTCAATTTCATTAAATTGACCTCCATACTTATCAGATGGTATCGATTTTAACCTCAAACTTGCATAAGTGTTACAATGTATACTTTGGTTAACTTTTGATTTGAACCACCGTACGTAATTGACTATTTCTTCCTTTTTTCCTAATTCACATTGCACCTAAATTGGTTTCTTATAAATAAAATATTTGAGAAACTTTATTTTAGATGACTTTTTCTTGTTGTTGAGAACTTTGTGAGGTTTTTTTTTGTTGCTATCTAAGATTACGAAACTTTGTGAGGTTTTTTTTTGTTGCTATCTAAGATTATGAAAGCAAAGCAACTTTGAAGGATTTTTATCTTCAAATATTTGTTGGTTTTTTCTTGTTGCTAAGAACTTTGTGGTTTTTTTTTTCTTTTACTTTTTTTTTCTTGCTAATTAGAATAATGTACAAAGGTAGGAAATGAAAACTAAGAAATTTTGAGTTTTTTATTGATCATATTTGCTGGATTTTTTCTTGTTGTCAATAACTTTTTTTTTTTTGGATAACAATGAGAAGAATAGTCTAGAATATTTGATTTCTCTAGTTTTTCTAACAAATTTCTTACAAAATACCAACTTAGGTGCAATGTGAATTTTTTTTAAAAAAAATGTCAATTACATGTTTTAATGGCAATTCAAATGAAAAATTGACCAAAGGTCTCCATTGCAACATTTATGCAAGTTTGAGGTTCAAATTGATGCAATTTGTTAAGTTTGAGGTTCATTTTGATAAAATTGAAAGTTTAGGGTTAAAATTGATACAAGGTGCTAAGTTTAGGGGTCAAAATTGATTTTTTCCCATATTTAAATTGGTCACTATTTTTTAAATATCCACTTGCATGGCAAATCTAGACATGCTGCATTATTGTCTTTTCTCATCATTTTTGGTTAGTGTAAATGTAAACACATTGAACTTTTTTTTTTTTTTTTTTTAAGATCAATAATATTTAGGGGTGAGGGATTCGAACCTCTGACCTCTTGGTCGAGGGTACATGTCAATTACCGTTGAGCTATGCTCGTTTTGGCAACACATTAAACCATTTTCGAAATAAAATGAGTCGTCTCATTTTCTATATGAAAGCAATAACGAAAATTGAGTTTTTTTTTTTTTTCTTTTTGCTCTTTTCTTCCCATCTTTTTTTTTTTAAACTTTACTAGAAGTATCAATCTAAACCGAGCTCATAAAATTGAGAGATTAGCAACTTTATTTAAAAGCTAAAATTTTAAATCTCTACTTCAATACCTTTCAAGTCCTAAATTCAAGACATAAAAAAAAATCCTAAATTCAAGCCTCCAAATACCCTTTGTTGTCTCTTCGAGCTTGCCAATTGCTTCGAATATGTGCCACTAAGAACGTTGAGACTCTCTCGAAAGTGAGATCACCACTCGCTCGAAGAAGAGGGAAAGATCACTCCTCACTCACGAGGAACTGCTTATGATATGTTGGAGGAAGGTGGAGATGACGTCTAGTACGCAGGGTCATACACATGTACATTGAAAATTACAATGGATAGCAAGACTGTAAGGCGGAGCGAATTCGAGAAGACTTTTGAAACTATTAGTAAAGCGCTAATGTGCCCCTAGCTTTGCTGCGTGATGGTGATTCTTTTCAAAATTTTGACATTTTTTCAACTGATATATCAAATTAAGGGCAGAAGACTTACAATGAAGAATTTTCACTCAAACTGTTTTAGATTGATCCTCGAACTTGTTGGAAGATAGGGATGAGCACATTGATTACATATTATATTCATAATTATTTCATAGGTTAAAAATCACTTTCGGTTCCTAAACATTTATGTTTGGTCCTTGAACTTTGATTTGTAACGATTTAGTCCTTGTACTTTCAATATTGTAACAATTTAGTCCATGTACACTACAAAAAAGAAGGGTTTTAGCGACGAAACTTCAGCGACGAAAATGCCAACGTCGCAAGATTAGCGACAAAATGTAGAATTAGTCGCAAATCTGCGACGAAAAACCAGTTTTGTCGCAAGCCTTGCGACGAAACGTAGATTTTGTCGCAAGGTGTGCGACGAATTTGAACTTTCGTCGCATATCCAAAATGGTGGTATGAACGAAACACCATTAGCAACGAAAAGCAAATTTTCGTCGCAATGAATTGCGACGAAATTAGCATTCCGTCGCAGGTAGCTTGCGACGAAACGATGCATTTCGTCGCAATCCTCAATCGGTCCACAATATTAATTATCCGTCCGACGAATTTAGAAATTCGTCGCAGGCCTTGCGACGAAAATATAAGTTTCGTCGCAAAGCGACGAATTTTTATTTTCGTCGCAAATCCATTTAAATCCCCGCCAAATGTTTTCATTTCCGCGTTTTCATTTCCTCCACCATTTTCTTCGTTTCCTCTCGGTTTCGACAGAACAGAAGGGTGCGTGGGTACCTCAAATCGCCAAAAAGTTACCTCAAATCGTCGGAAAACGCTCGTGGGTTTTGTGGGTAGGTTTTCTTAAAGTTCATGTCACTTTCTTTTGGTTCTTTTGTGTTGCATTCTAAAATTTGGATTCTTTTTTGGGATGGATTTGCTTAGTGTTGATGTTCCAAAGAACCAAAAGAAAGTAATTTGCTCCTTGTTAATGTTCCATGGGAGTTTTTGTGCTTTGCTTTGTGTGTTTTCTAGGGGAGACCGTGGGTAAGGTGGAATGACTTTATTGTTGGGGAAGCCATTGGAGAACAAACGGAAGAAATTGAGTGTATGATTTTTTTTCAAGTTTCTTTTAGTTAGTTTGGGTTTTTTCTTGTTTGGAACAATTTTTTATTCAATTTGTTAGAAATGTTGTTGGATTGCTTAGACTAGACCAACTTTCCCTAGATTTCGTTCATAAAAGTGTGTGAGATATATTTTTGGATTAAATTTCTAGTTTTTTTTTCTCCATTTCTAGTTTATTAGTGTTAAATTTTGTTTTAAAAGTTTTTTTTTTGTTACTTTTGTCATGTAGAAATTTTGTTGATAGATAAAGTTCTTGGGACAAGCTTTAAGAGGTATGTAAAATACTTCCATTATGTTTTTCCTATGTTTGTTTAAGATTTAAATTGTGTTGAACTTTTTGGAATGATCTAGTTGTAACTAATTCCTACGGTTGGTTCAAATATTCGTTTGTTTTTCTTAATTGAAATTTATTATTAAGAACTTATATTGTACATTTGTTATTTAGTTTTTGGATGGGGTATATTGTATTTTTTGAATGAAGGTAGGGAAAGAAAAGATGTTTATATTTGTTGAATAAATGTAATTTTCTTGGGGGGAGTTGTTTTTATATGGGGGGCGGGGGGAAGGTACTTATATATTTATATTTGTTGATTTAGGAGACGAGTTTTTCATTTGTTGAAGCTTGGACTTTTTTTAGTGAATGTGGATTTGAGAGAGTAGTTGTTTATATTTGTGAAAGTATGTTGTTTCATTTGTTCAAAGTATGTTGTTCAAGAATGTTTTAAAAGTACCTATATTGTGTTTTTTGTTGATTCAAAGTTGTTTATATTTGTGATTTAAGGGGAGAGTTTTATTTAATGAAGTTTGACATTCTTCTAGTGAATGTGAATTTGAGGGGAAGGAGTTGTTTATATTTGTGACTTGAAGTGGATTTGGTTGGTGAAACATTTAGAGATAATTACAATATGTGGATTTAAAGTGTGTTGTTTCTTGAGGTCTATTGAATATTTGTTTTGTTGGCAAAACGTTATGGAGAAAACAAATATTGTGCCTATTGAATTTTGTTGGAATGTGTTAAAGTACCTATTATGTTTTTTGAAAGTGGGTTGTTTATTTGTTGAAGCTTGAGAATTGTTTATATTTGAGATTTGTGGGGAGCGAGGGGATGTTTTATATTTGTGACTATTGTTGATTCAAAGTTCTTTATATTTGTGATTTGAGGGGAAAAGTTGTTTAATTTTAGAATCTTGAGTCCATTGTTGATTCAAAACTTCTTTGTTATTCTTCGTTTAGATGTAAATTATGATTTGAAAGGTAAATATTGTGCCTATGGAACATATTATAATGTGCCTATAATGTTTTTTTTCTTAAACTTTGAGATTATTGAACATTGTTTAAGTTTTATTTTAAAGTTATTGTGTAATGTAAGCATATATAGTATGTGTGATTTACATCAAATTAGACCCATTGGATTAAGTTAATGATAAGTCGTTCTTTTATGTTTCTAGGGATAAGTTATGGATAAAAGAATGAAATGCAGAGGGATGAGTATGAAAGAAGGTTTCGACAAATGGGTGAACTTATGGAAAGATTCACAGGAGCGCAACCATTAGTTCGTAAGGTATAGTTTTTAAACCTTAGAACTTAGATTTTTTGTTTTATGGTTATGACTTATTTTGTAGGTTTGGACTCTGATTCTGTTTAAGACTATGTTTCCATATATTTCATATTGTACTTGTGTTAAGGAATGAGAACGGTTGATGACTTTTTTGGTCGTTGGTTTTGGAGGAGAGGAGTGTTTGTTTAGGTTGTTCATTATAGATTGATATCAATAAACTCTATATTGATTGACATTGAATTTGAGGATGAATGGGGGGAGGGGGGGGGGGAGGAGTGTTCTTATTGTTCATTATAGATTGTTTTATTGTTTTACTAATTAACATTAGTATAATTTGAGAAGACATGTGTTGAGGTTTGATGTGTGTTTTAGGAGGGGGTGTAATATTGGTGATTAGAACTATGACTTTGTAGCTTAAGTTGTCCATGTGGTTGAGGTTGAGAGGTTTTATTCTAGTGTTTGTGAGTGTTTGTGCTTGAGAATGATTGAGAAGACTTGTGGTTGAGGTTCTATTTAAGTTGTCCATGTGGTTGTTCTTCAGAAATGACTTTTTAACTTAAGTTGTCCACTTGAGATTGGATGAAAATTTTCAACGGAAACCCTATATTGCAATTGTTACTTAATATGTCATTATTATTGTGATGCTCTTTGTGAATGGGGTTATGGATGATTTGTTGTTCATGTGTACTTATGTATATGCAATTTGTTGTTTATTTGCAGGATTGAAGTAAACTTTGCTGACGACAACAATGACCAAACGAACATTACTTTTTTGTAGGTAACATAGACTTAGTAAATGTCTATATTTGTATTTGGATACTTTTTTTCGTCTTATTTTTTTTGTAACTCTTAAACTTAGCAAGACTTTGGGTAAAATGTTCATATGTGAAACATACTTTTGTTGAATGCTTATTTGTATAAAGTGATGAATGCTTTGGTAAAATATTTATTCCTTATATTCAATGCTTATTTGTATAAAATGTAAATCAGGACAAATTAAATGAAATCGAGCTGTTAGATGACACAACTGAACATATATATATATTTTATTGCCTATCATTTGTGCGACGAATTTAGGATTTCGTTGCAAATGAATTGAAATCTGCGACGAAATGAACAATTTTCGACGCAATGCTTATAATGAAAATATGTGTTTTAGTCAGACCCATATATGCGACGAAATAAATAATTAGTCGCAAGGCTTGCGACGAATTTGGGTTTTCGTCGCAAAGACCTTGCGACGAATCGTTCCTTCTAGTCGCAGATATTTTGAGACGAAGTATGCGACGTTTGTTCTCGTTTCGTCGCAACTTGCGACGAATTTACATTTACGTCGCAGGTTGCGACGCATTTTAAAAATTCGACGCAAAATCCAGCTTGCGACGGTGCTTTAGCGACGTGTTTTGCGACCAATTTTTTTTCGACGCTGAAGATGCTTTGCATCGAATTTGGACTTTTAGCGACGAAATTTTTTCGACGCTAAAGGTGAGATTTCTTGTAGTGGTACTTTCAAATTTGTAACAATTTAATCTTTGTCCGCAAAACAAATCATCAAAATTAAATGACAATTTTTATTATTTAATGATAAAACTTTGTAACTTATAAATATATTGGGTCCCAAATTAGTTTATTAATCTATCTAGGTAAGAAATTTCATTAAATCTTTACATTAATCTTTCACGACATGGACTAAATCGTTACAGATTTGAAAGTACAGTGACTAAATTGTTACTTATTAAAGTTCAAGGACTAAATTATTACAAAATTGAAAGTACAGGGACTAAATCGTTATAAAATTGAAAGTACAATGACTAAATCGTTACAAATCAAAGTTCAGAGACTAAATTGTTACTTTCATGAAAGTTCAGGGACCAAAGGTGACTTTTAACCTATTTCTTACTATAATGTGGAAAGAAAAAAAGAAATATCTTCCACGGTCATTTCTCTTTCCTGTAGAACTTGGAAAAACTTCAATCGATATCTATTTATTAGTGATTGCTCTACTAACAAAGTTCAATTTTTTTTTAGCATAACATAACATTCCCTCAGAAAAAACCATTACAAAGGAACTATCTCCTTAGCCAACAAACCCATAACAAAGGAAGGAGCTTCTACCATCCAAATACGTTCAAATTGCTCCTCTACATCGATTCTTGCTAAGCGGTGTGCCACTCAGTTGCCCTTCTGAAAGGTGAAATTGAAGCTCACCGACCACCCAACCGAAATCCATCTCACCGCATCCTCAACAAGAACACCCAGCTTTGAAATTTCTTCCTTCTCATGCTGCAATAACTGGATAATACGCATTGAATCAGTCTCCAACACCAACGGCAGAACTCCCACTTCCACTGCATACCTTAGCCTGATTGCAGCTAAGGTAAGCCAACGCCCGATACCTCTTTGTTGTGCCTCACTTGGTTCCGTCTGTACCAGATTGCCCATAGTAGCACCACCCACTCCTCATATTGATCCCACTCAAGTTCACCCCTCACATCTCTAAGGAGGAGCTTAATATCATCCGCCTCACATTTGGACAAAACAGTCCCAAAACCTGTAGACCACATAATCTCCTTCGTAAGTTTGCAATGCCAAAACAAATGGAGGCTAGACTCCCCCATCCGACCACAACACACACATATATTCAGAATGTCAATTCCTCGCCTACACAAGTTATCTAAGATTGGCAATCGATCTAAGTACAATCTCTAAAAGAATATTTTGATTTTACTAGGCATTCTCATTTTCCAGCAAGCATTCCACCAGCTATAAAATTAACTCAGGAGACGATGAGGAAGGGCTTCGGGCCAGTAAAGGAGCTTGACCTAAACGATACCCCCTTTTAACCGTATATAGACCAGCCTTTTCAAAGTGCCAAATAACATTATCTTCACAGGCAACCTGGCGTAAAGGAATAGAGAGAATATAGCTTACCTCTTGCAAGCTAAAGTGTTGTCGGATAAGGCCTTCATTCCACTGCGTCGACGTTGTGAAAAAATCCTTAACTTTAGCATCAGGCTGCAATGTAATTGGCGATCCAATTCTCAAATTAGAATCACAGGGGACCCAATTGGACCCGTACACATGGACCCTTTCTCCATTACCAATCCTCCACCATAAACCCTTTTCCAACAGCTCCTTCCCCCACATAAGACTCCTCCACATGAAGAAAGGTCGATTTCCCACCACAACTTCTAGGAACTCCGAGGATGGATAGTACCGACCTTTCAAAACACAAGCCAAATAAGAAGTCGACTGGTGGATTATCCTCCAACATTGCTTAGCCAACAGAGCCTGATTAAAGATCTCCAAGTCCCTGAAACCCATGCCTCCTACACACTACGACCTGCATAAACTCCTTCAGCTTACCCAATGAATCTTTCAGTCCTCCTCCACCCCACTCCACTAAAACCTCGCCATCAGCCAATTAATCTCACAATAAAACTCTTCAGGAGGCAAAAATAGTTCATAGCATAGCACGGGATGGCCTGTACTACAGACTTCAGGAGAACTTTCCTTCCTCCTACTGAGAACAGTTTCCCCTTCCATCCATGTATCTGGCGCCATAATCGACCCCGACGAAGCCTTCACATTCAAAATACTCAAACAACACCTTATCACATCTGACCCCACAACATCCCACGACTGCTAAAAGAAAGATCCTGACAGCCCATCGGGCCCTGACGACTTATTGGGATAGATTTGTTTCAATGCCCGAAGAATTTCCTCCTCCTGAAAAGGCGGAAGCAGAAGCCTGTTCATCTCCTCTGTTACAGATACACCCACATTAGCTATCGCACTACTTATCTCACTCGAAGACGGACAACTCGAGGCATAAATATGATCAAAATACTCAGAAATCTAGCTGAGGACTCCCTCTGGTTCCTAGATCCACGCCCCAGTACTATCCTCCAGCCCCCGTATAGCATTTCATTTCTTCCTCATTGTAGCATGCGTGTGAAACCATCAGGTATTTTTATCACCCCATTTCAACCAGTGCTCACAAGACCTCTACTTCCAAAAAAAACCTCCTCCTCCAACTAGGAGAGACTCAAGTTGAGCCTCCGCCCTCTGTAACCCCAAGTTAGAGCCTACACTGCTCAGATCTCTCATAGATTGTTGAACTTGGGCTACCGCTTACCTGATTCGTTGGTTGTACCTCCCTGTTTTATCTCGACCCCATCGACCTAGAGAGGCCAAGTAATCCTCTGCAACCGCTGCCAAAACCCTTGGCAAAACTATCACCCGCTTTACTCTCCAACCCTTCCCTTACTGCCTCTCTGAAATCTGGCGCGAGTAACCATACATCCTCAAACCAACGTATCCCTTCTCCCTGTGGCACCCTCAACCACTAGACTCTCCTGGAGTAAAGACAAGAATATCGGTCGATGGTCTGATCGACTGAAGTCCAGGTGCACCACTTTCTGATGAGGAAAAAGCCCCTGCTAGGCCATATTGCCTAGACATCTGTCAATTCTTTCCCAAACCGTCTCATTCCTCGACCTTCCATTACACTAGGTAAACTGCTCATCACTAAAGCCAAGATCAACCAGGCCACATGCATCAACTGCCTCTCTAAAGTCGTTCAGCTCAACTTCTAGTTTTTCCCTGCCTCCCTCTTCTCATACTGAAACATGATTGCATTAAAATCACTTCCTACCAACCAGGGTGTTAACCCATCACCACAGATGGACTTCACTAATGACCATGTCTTCGACTTGAGCTCTGCCTGGGATGTCCATAAATGCCTATGAACCTCCACTGATTAGATTCCCAGTCAACCCAACCATCAATGTGATTCGAGGAAAATGATATCAGGCTAAAACCACATCCGAGTTCTAGAGCAAGAACAGACCACCACTCCTTCCAATGCTATCAACACAGAAACATTTGGGGAAACCCACTTTCACTTTCAAAACATCAAAATGTGGAAATGTACCTTTGTTTCAGATAGGAACACATAAGGGGATGTTTCTGTTGTACCAACTTGTACAACCTCCGGAATGCACGGTTTGACCCATGCCCCGTGCATTCCAAAATAGGATACTCATGACACGTGGCGGGGGCTGGTCCCCAGCCACCACCAAACTTCCTGCTCACTCCCTTCTACTACCACCCCAATACCGCTCCCTATTTTAGCCTTTTTGGCCCCGAGCGCCACTCAGCCCCTGCCTTCCTTTTGCCCTCCACCCTACCCAATTTCCCCTCATCATTAGATATATCAAATAACACATCTTGGGCTTGTCTCTTCCAACTCCTCCCCTTCTGCCCATTCGTCTGCTCATCCCCCCCTTCAACCCTATAGACCCCTCCAAATCAACACCCACACTCACCACTCGATCCTCCACTCTCTGCTCAACTACCTTTGTTCCTACTTTTTGTTTACCCCTCATAACCTCCAAAAATGCAAATCATTCTCCTTATCCACCCTCACCTCCTCCAGCATGCTCAGAGACACTACCGACCCAACCCCACCCGATACCAGATACTCCCTCTCAGACGTCAACCCACTCACCCCCACGGAATTATCCTGTACAGGTCTAGATTCCTGAACATCCTTCCCCTACTCCTGACCACTCTGCTCACTTTTCTTCACAGGCTAGCTCGTCCTCCTAAACATGACTGTTGGCTTATCCCAACACCGCCCCCGCCCTCATCCAGTCCCCATACTGACCATCTGCTACCTTAGTGCCTCCATCCGGGGTCTTCACACATTCCCTTCTAGAGTGATCCAAACACTCACAACTCTAGCAGAAATTTGGCAGTCGCTCATACAACACTGGACACCAAATATCATAACCACTCTTGTTTTGTAATATGAATCCCCTACGAAGAGGACGGTGAATATGCAAGCACACTTGCAGTCGAAAAATTAGACCCACCCCACTCATCATCCTCAGGTCCACTCACTTCTTCAACCACTCCGATCTTATTCCCTAGCAGTCGAGCCATCTGCCTCGTTTGCCTCTTCATAGGTATGTTGTGAATTTGCACCCGGAAGGAGCACTCCTTAAAGTCCACCTCTGTGAATGCCACTGCATCGTTCGACTCTGTTAATACCAGCAACGCCCTATCAAAAGCCTAGGGACCAGCTGCCAAAACCCTCAATTTCTCCGTCTGTGATCGGAACTACACCACAAAGACATTCTCACTAGCCGACTCAATTTGTGTAGCATTGTGAACCCTCCACACAGACTTCGTCATAGACCTAAAAGCCTCCACATTCACCTTCTTCGATGGCAATACCTTACCCACGACACACAATTCGATTACCACAGTAGAAAATGGCGTCAGACTCACCTCAGGCTTCACGACGTCCACCTCCTCTTTCGTAAGTGCTAGCTTCTTCCATCTCGTGACTAGCTCATCCATTGCAAATAGACCCATCGCACCCCCTGAACCCTCGCTTCGGAACAACAAAACCCACCGTTTCACCCTCGTAGACCTCCAACACCCTAACCAAAATCTCACTAGACCAGACACTTGAACAAGAAACAACTTTCCACCCCCCGTAGAATCTCCAAACCCTAGAAACCCTAGAGAACTAAAACCCTCATGTCGAAGGAAACTCCCATGACGAGAGAAAACCCTAAACGAAGGGACTAGTATTCATCAAGAATTGAAATTCCGTTACTACCAAAGTTCAATTAGTTTGAATGAAATGCAACTTGTAGATTAAAATTTGCCTATATCTCATTTTCACCTTTTGATAAACAATAATACAAAGATCCAAATACATTTATTTTTAGTTACAGTTGTTATGGTTGTTTGTTACCGCTGTTATTTTTAGTTACAGCTTATTCGCTGATAGAATTAATCTAGACTTATATTTCAAGTACATGAATTCATTTAATTAGATACATGAATAGTTGAGATTCAAGGAATGATTTGATACATGATTACAAGATACATGATGAATGTTCATGTATTGGTGAAGAGTCACATGTATTCATATTTATTGTTGATGTCTTTTGATGTACTTTCCTACTAGTATAATATGTGTAGGATTTGTCATTTGTAAGCAAGCCAAAGCAAAGAATAAACAAAAGTTATATTCAAGTTCTAGTTTCTTCAATCTTGTGTGAGTGAGAGAAAAAATCTTCTTCTCTTATCTCTTGAGTTATATTGTGAGGGCCTACTTCATTTCCAACAAGTGGTATCAGAGCTAAGATCAGAGATGGCTTCTAGTGGTAACATGTTGCAACCCCAACTTCCAAGATTCAGTGGGAAGAATTTTAATCAGTGGAGTATTCAAATGAAAGTGTTATATGGCTCACAAGAATGTGGGATATTGTTGAAAGAGGATACACTGAAGTTGAGAATCAGAAAGAGCTCACTAATCAACAACTTGTCGAGTTGAGAGAAAATCGTAAGAAAGACAAGAAGGCTTTGTTCTTCATTTATCAAGCTGTTGATGAACTGTCTTCGAAAGAATTTCACAGCTACTTCTGCAAAGGCAGCTTGGGATATTTACAATCCACCTATCAAGGAGAAGATAAGGTAAAGATGTAAGACTAAAGCTCTCAGATCTGAATTTGTTTGCATTAAGATGAAAGAGACCGAAACTGTTGAAGAGTTTTTCAATCATATTCTTGCGATTGTCAACAGTTTGAGAACAAATGGAGAAGAATTGAGTGATCAAAGAGTTGTTGAAAAATTCTTAGAAGTATGCCAGAAAGTTTGAGCATATTGTCGTTGCAATTGAAGAAACAAAAGATTTATCTACACTATCAGTAAATAGCTTGATGGGTTCTCTTCAATCCCATGAGCTTAGATTGAAACAATTTGATGTTAATCCCGAGGTAGCATTTCAGATGCAAACTTCATTCAGAGGCGGTGCTCGTGGAAGACGTGGTGGTCGTGGCATACGAGGAGGTGGAAGAAACTACGATAATAGAAATGGTATAATTCTGAAAATCAACAATAAAGCTCTTCTTCATCTCGAGGAAAAGGAGGTGGAAGAGGAAAAGGCTTTGGCAGAAATCAAGGAAGTGGTCGTGGTAATTTTTCTCACATTCAATGTTTTAATTGCAAAAAGTATGGTCATTTTCAAGCAGATTGTTGGGCACCGAAAAATGGAGATGGAATTCCACATGATGCATAAAGAGGAGAAAAATGATGAAGGTGTTCTATTTCTTGCATGTAGTGCTCAAGACGATGTTGTAGAGTCTACATGGTATCTTGATAGTGGTTGTAGTAACCACATGACAGGAAATAAAAGTATTTTCGTTACTTTGGATGAATCTCTCCAAGTGAAGTGAAAACTGGTGATAATACCAGATTGCAAGTCAAAGGCCGAGGTGATATTCTCATTAAGACGAAGAAAGGCACAAAACGAGTTGTGGATGTGTTTCTATATTTCCAGGTCTGAAGCATAATCTTTTGAGTATTGACCAAACTACTTCAGTGAGGTCTAAAAGTTTCATTGTGAAGTTGGTGTGTGTGCAATCAAAGATCAGACTGGTGTTCTTATTGCTAAGGTAAAAATGACTGATGCTAATAAGATGTTTCCTCTTAAATTTACATATGGTCAAATCTCCTGTTTTAGCAGCATATTGAAGGATCCATCCTGACTTTGGCATTTTCGATATGGTGCACTTGAATTTCAGATCACTATCGTATTTGTGCAAAAATCATATGGTGAGAGGCATTCAAAATATCAACCATATGACAAATATTTGTGAAGTGTGTATACTTGCAAAACATCATCGAGATCCGTTTCCAACTGGTAAAGCTTGGAGAGCCTCCAAACCTCTTGAGTTGATTCATACAGATTTGTGTGGTCCCTGCGTACAATATCAAACGAGGTAATCGATATTTCATAACCTTCATTTGATTTCAAACAGAAAGTTATGGATTTATCTTTTGAAAAAAAAAGCGAAGCATTTGAATGTTTTAAATCCTTCAAAGCTTAAGCTGAGAATCAAAGTAGCCATAAGAAAAAACTTTGAGATCTGACCGTGGTGGAGAATATATAGTTTTTGATAAATTTTTCAAGGAACAAGGTATTCATCATCAACAGATAGCTCGAATGACTCTCAACGGAATGGAGTTGCAGAGAGAAGAATAGAACAATCATGGAGATGGCAGAAGTATGCTAAAAGCAAAAAAGATGCCAAATGAGTTTTGGGGAGATGTTTTGCATGTACTGCTTACATTTTGAATTGAGCTCCAACAAAAAGTGTTCCAGGTATGACTCCTTATGAAGCTGGTGTGGTGAGAAAACCATGTGTTCGTCACTTGAGAGTTTTTGGGAGTATAGCTTATTCTCATATACCAGATAGCTAAGAGGCAAGTTA
>JAETGN010000287.1:2500-5000 GCA_017139565.1 Luffa aegyptiaca
AGCGTCTCCTTGGCAAGCCCACATCTAGGCTCGAGTGGACATCCCACTCTCTCTCCCTACCAGATCGAAGGGCACAAGCATACATCTTTCTTTTCAGGGGCGAGCCCTACCATGAAACCGAGATCGATCGCAGGTCATCTCGTCTCGCTCGAGGCAAGCACGCTGCAACTTCACAAGCTAGGCCGTTTCACCACGTCGAAAAACGAGCAACAAAACAACCACCGCAAGCGTCGTGTAGGCAAGCCCACCTCTACCACTCGACTCGACACCCCACTCTCTCTCCCAAGCCAGATAGAAGGGCGTGGGCGTACATCCGTTCCGAGCCAACCGATGGGGAGGGTGGCATCGGCAGCTAGCTCCACGCCACTCGGCACGTCGCTCGGTCGAGCAGCCGTGCGCTCGTGGCGCCTCGACTCCCCAACTCAAGCACACGCCTCGCAGCACGTCACCATTGCCGATCCCACCCCACAACCGATGCAACGCCCGAGGCCCAAGAATGCCCACCGCCGATGGCAGTGCAGCTCCCTTGGACCTCCGGCGCATGCCTCGGGGCGCAAGCCCAAGGCGACAGGCAACATCGCAACATCCCGCACCCAACGAGGTTCATGTCGTGCGCCGAGGCACCCGACCCCACCCCACCATGCACGTTCCGCCGCCACGTCGCCCGCCCCCCACAGGCCTCCGCGAGGAGCCCCGAGGCTGGCACGCAGCACCGCAACATCCCGCACCCGACGAGGTTCATGCCGCACGCCCGAAGGCATCCGGCCCCGCCCCATCGTGCACGTTCCGCCGCCGCACCACTCGCCCTCCCCGGGCCTCCAGGCGGATGCCCGAGGACTGCAAGCAACACCGCAACATCCCACGCCCGACAAGGTTCATGCCGCACGCCCGAAGGCACCCGGCCCCACCCCACCGTGCACGTTCAGCCGCCGCGCCGCCCGCCCTCCTCGGGCCTCCGACCGCCACGCCCACGCCCCAAGCATATGCCCATGTGCGGCGCATTGTGCTTGGGGCATGGGCGTGGCGACATAGGGGTACCCCCACGCCCCGCCCATGCAGGCAGGTCGCCCCCCTATATAGTACATTCTGAGGCATTTTTGGTCTGGCAGGCTTGCACATCAAATTTCTGAGCGGTCATACGGTCAAATATCTCAAGTTTGAGATTGTTTCGGGACATGATTTTTATTGATTCATGTTTAGGACATTTAAATTAGTCTACAAAACAAGTTTCATAATTTCTGGACCAACAAATTATTTTTAATTAATTTTTAAATATTAAAAAATTAAAAATTAAAAAAAATAGCTAGAGTGGGAGAAAAATTCTGAAATCACGTGGGCATCCTTCTTTTGTGTTTCTTAGTTCCCAAAAAAAATTTCACAACAATACAAGCATTATACATCTACTTTCATGTGTCATGGGTGGTGGGTGTCATGACACGTGCAAGGTGGGTATCTTCGTGTCATGAACCTACATTATTTGTGCTAAGGTTCTTTTATTTTGTGGGCATCATTCTTTTGTATTGTTTAGTTCCAAAAAACACACAACAATACAAGCATTGTACATTTACTTTCATGTGTCATTGGTGTTGGGTGTCACGACACGTGCAAGGTGGGTGTCTTGGTGTCATTGTACCTACATACTTTGTGCAAAGATTCTATTGAATTGTTGAATCCATTATTACATTGTTCATAGTTTCAAAAGAACAAATTGGGCATCATTTTTTCGCATTATAGTGTTTGTCTACAATGGATGTTGGATGTATGACACACCACACACAAGATGAGGTGACTTGGTGTTGTTGTCCTACGTTCTTAGACTATGTTACACCACGATACCCCCACACCAAGGCCAAATAAGAACTTACTCTAGTATCAACATTCTCATCTTGTCCATTGAATTTTAGTTTAAAAAGAAATGTTTCTCCAATGTTGTCTTAAGACTCGCGATAGTTTGGAGGGGGGGGGGGGGGTTGGTGTTGCGTGCACATGGTGAGGCAAACCACTAACCTTCATGTCTCTTCATGTCAGGCTAACCTCCATGGTTAAACCTTGCCTTTATTAATACAAGGCCAAGAGCATTTTCAATGCTTAGTTGCATTTATCTCAAGTTATAGTTATTGGTGAGGGTATGGTGTGCAAGTAGAAAGGGTGGGTGTCGTGGTGCATTGGCAAGGGCGATGGTCGAGGTATGGGCGTGCATATGGTGAGGTTGGGGGTCGTGGTGCATGGGCAAGGGTGATGGTGGGGGGGGTCAACGAACAAGGAGAGGGGGGTGGTGGGACTTGCCACACTCACAAGATGGGTGGGAGCATGGCAGTGCATGTTATGGGCTGGTGGGGCGGCGGTGGTAGCACATGGTGGGCTGGTGGGGCATGGTTGCGTGAATATGAGGGGCTGGTGGAGCATCATGGCACGCACATGGGGCTGGGTGGTGGGCAGGGCGTGGCACGCAAAGGGGTTGGTGGGCAGGGCGTGGCGCGCACAGAGGCTGGTGGGCAGG
>JAETGN010000288.1:0-24651 GCA_017139565.1 Luffa aegyptiaca
ATAATGGAAATTGGTTTATGTTTAGTGTACCTTGTAGACTTCCTTTGGAGATGTTTTTCAATCTTTATGGCTAAATGTACCATCTCGTCTAAATCCCCATAAAGTTGAAGATCAAGTAGGGTGGCAATCTCCTTATTAAGTCCTCTAAAGAAACGAGCCATGGTAGTCATCTCATCCTCATAAAGATCAAGTTCATCAAGCAATTTTTGCATCTCCATGTAGTAAGCCTCCACATTTTTGCTCCCTTGTCTCAAAGTCCGCAAGTTATAGAAACGCTTAGGAATAAAGTGCTCCCGCATTAATTGCTTCAAATCACTCCATGAATCTATTGGGTGTTCAAGGTTCCTTGAACTCAAAAACAATTTATCCCACCAATTAATGGCATAATCTCTAAGATGAGAAACAATAAGTTTTACCTTTTTGTCCTCACTTAAAGTGCAACAATCAAAGACATGATCAACTTGCCTTTCCCATTGAATGTACTCCTTTGAGTTTGTACTTCCATAGAATTTAGGAAGTTTAGGCTTCATGCGCAAGTTGGGATCAACTTTATGAATGTCTCTTGAATTTCTCCGTTGGACAGCTTGGAAACCTCCACCATATTCTTTTCCTTTGACCTCCCAATACTCCTTATGGTGCATTGGATTAGATCTCTCCTTTCGGATAAGGTAGGCTGGTTGTTTCTCCACGGATTTGATCCTTGCATCCAATTTCTCAAATTGCATGGTCATTTGCTCCATGCTTCGGTGAAGTCTTGCAAAATCCTCTTGAGACATTTCTGTAAAACTAAGTAACGTAACAAAAAAAAAATGGACCTCACAAGCACTCCCTCACGTGTTTACACTCGTAAAGGTATAGTCACTCGTGTTTACACTAAAAAATAAACACACTCTCAGCAAATGCACATTATTTCTCACATGAGCCAATGAGCAAGTTTGCAATCAAGTGATAGACAACACACCTAAAATCAATTCAAATAGCTTAAATATGGAGCAAAACGAAAATCAAATAAGAAACAAGTTAAGAAAGAAAAATGGACAGATTTGAATATTAAATTGCTAGATGGAAAGAACAATCTCTGAATTGTAACTCTTCACAAATAAATATCTAAAGGCTAACATTAAGAATTATGAAGTTTTAATCAGCCTTTACAACAATAGGAGTTACACAAATGAGAAAGATCATGAGCATTGACACCAAGTGGCTGGAAATTTAAATGTGCAAAATTGTAACCGCTAAATTTATTACAATTGGCTGTTTAATTTCAAAAAATTAAACATGCAACTGAAACCAATAAATATCAAACGGTCAAATTTAACACAAATGAGAGTATCATTACCAGCAAATTCAGATCCAACACACTTTGACACAAAAACCAACAAGAACAACAACAATTTGCAGAATCTCAATTTTCTCGGTTTTTCCAGATATACTATCAAAATGACGGATTTTCTATATGAAGCAACCCGAATCTCAAGATCTCATAGAAGACAAAGTTGTAGATCAGATTAAGATCTACAAGATTGCAGAAGACGAAAATACGAAAAGACAAACGGAAGTGACACTTTTTTTGAATTTTATATTTCTGGACAGAATGAAAGCCAATGACAGCAATATTCTATCAAAATGACCGATTTTATATATGAAGGAAACCGAATCTCAAGATCTCATAGAAGACAAAGTTGAAGATCAGATTAAGATCTATAAGATTGCAGAAGACAAGAATACGAAACGACGAACGAAAATGACACTTTTTTTTCAGTTTTATATTTCTGGACAGAATGAAAACAAATGAACAGCAAGAACAAAAAACAATTCAGAATGAAGAATAAGAAAACAAATGCAACAACGGAAACATATATCCGATCTAGAACCTAAAGCTCTGATACCAAATGATAAGAAACCCTTGATGATTGGATCTAAAAACCTTGCTAGCAAACAAGACCCATAGAACTCAATATCAAAAACCCCAAAACCAAGATGATTTCATCCCAAGGAAGAAGATAGAAACGGATTTACCTTGATGATCAAGATCAAGAGTAGAGAAAACTCGTTTCTAAACTCGAGATTCGAATCACTCCACAAGTAGTTCGATCAAAGCTACTTGAATGATCCTAGCATGCAAATCTAAACACAAGATATGCAAAGAAAGTTGCTCATGGCCTTTAGGCTCAAAAGACTCAATTTCATTGAAACATCATCAAAATCTGATTTGTGGTTACATCAAAGATGGCTTTTTATAGCCTCCAATATATAACCTAAATTCAGCCACTAGGTCACCTTAAAGTGTGTAACCTTCTTAACTTTAATGTATTAAAGAGCCACTAACAAAAGTAACCTAAGTAACATTGAAAAGACTCAAAAAACTGAAAAATTACATAATGGACTCCATAAATCCGAGAATTGAAGTCTTGGTCAATCTTCATTTTATGTGTAACATTCCATGAATTAATGAAGCTTCCTTTTGATGTAGCTTAAAGTATAGTTCCATTAATTGATGCTTGATTTGCATTAAATGCAGCTTTCATGAACCCGGAGTGCATTTAATGCGTTCCATCTTGAAGCTCTTCTACCAATAAAGTAACTGAAATCAATACCTTCAACTCTATTGGAATTCTTTATTGGTAGAATTCATATCATCATCTAAAAACCTTGCTAGCAAACAAGACCCATAGAACTCAATATCAAAAACCCCAAAACCAAGATGATTTCATCCCAAGGAAGAAGATAGAAACGGATTTACCTTGATGATCAAGATCAAGAGTAGAGAAAACTCGTTTCTAAACTCGAGATTCGAATCACTCCACAAGTAGTTCGATCAAAGCTACTTGAATGATCCTAGCATGCAAATCTAAACACAAGATATGCAAAGAAAGTTGCTCATGGCCTTTAGGCTCAAAAGACTCAATTTCATTGAAACATCATCAAAATCTGATTTGTGGTTACATCAAAGATGGCTTTTTATAGCCTCCAATATATAACCTAAATTCAGCCACTAGGTCACCTTAAAGTGTGTAACCTTCTTAACTTTAATGTATTAAAGAGCCACTAACAAAAGTAACCTAAGTAACATTGAAAAGACTCAAAAAACTGAAAAATTACATAATGGACTCCATAAATCCGAGAATTGAAGTCTTGGTCAATCTTCATTTTATGTGTAACATTCCATGAATTAATGAAGCTTCCTTTTGATGTAGCTTAAAGTATAGTTCCATTAATTGATGCTTGATTTGCATTAAATGCAGCTTTCATGAACCCGGAGTGCATTTAATGCGTTCCATCTTGAAGCTCTTCTACCAATAAAGTAACTGAAATCAATACCTTCAACTCTATTGGAATTCTTTATTGGTAGAATTCATATCAAGGTGCAAAGTTTGGACCAAGTTCGTCCAAACCATATGAAAAACTCTCGTTGGGACGAACTTTGGGTTCCGAGCTCAAAAAAACCGAAACGGAGCAAAGTTTGGACCATGTCTCATCCAAACCACGTAAAGAACTCTCATTGGGCCGAACTTTGAGTTCCTAACTCTCGAAAAGCTCAAAAGGAGCAAAGTTTGGACCAAGTTCGTCCAAACCATATGAAAAACTCTCATTTGGACGAACTTTGGGTTCCAAGCTCTCAAAAACCGAAACGGAGCAAAGTTTTGACCATGTGTCGTCCAAACCACGTAAAGAACTCTCATTTAGCCGAACTTTGAGTTCCTAACTCTCCAAAAACTCAAACGGAGCAAGGTTTGGACCAAGTTCGTCAGAGCCATATGAAAAACTCTCATTGGGACGAACTTTGGATTTCGAGCTCTCAAAAAGCGAAACGGAGCAAACTTTGGACCATGTATCGTCCAAAGCACCTAAAGAACTCTCATTGGGCCAAAGTTTGAGTTCCTAACTCTCCAAAAACTCAAACGGAGCAAAGTTTGGAGCAAGTTCGTCCGAACCATATGAAAAACTCTCATTTGGACAAACTTTGGGTTCCGAGCTCTCAAAAACCGAAACGTACCAAAGTTTTGACCATGTGTCTTCCAAACCACGTAAAGAACTCTCATTGGGCCGAACTTTGAGTTCCTAACTCTCCAAAAACTCAAACGGAGCAAAGTTTGGACCAAGTTCGTCCAAACCATATGAAAAACTCTCATTTGGACGAACTTTGGGTTCCGAGCTCTCAAAAACCGAAACGTAGCAAAGTTTTGACCATGTGTCGTCCAAACCACATAAAGAACTCTCATTGGGCCGAACTTTGAGTTCCTCACAATCCAAAAACTCAAAAGGTGCAAAGTTTGGACCAAGTTCGTCAAAACCATATGAAAAACTCTCGTTGGGACGAACTTTGGGTTCCGAGCTCAAAAAAACCGAAACGGAGCAAAGTTTGGACCATGTCTCATCCAAACCACGTAAAGAACTCTCATTGGGCCGAACTTTGAGTTCCTAACTCTCGAAAAGCTCAAAAGGAGCAAAGTTTGGACCAAGTTCGTCCAAACCATATGAAAAACTCTCATTTGGACGAACTTTGGGTTCCAAGCTCTCAAAAACCGAAACGGAGCAAAGTTTTGACCATGTGTCGTCCAAACCACGTAAAGAACTCTCATTTAGCCGAACTTTGAGTTCCTAACTCTCCAAAAACTCAAACGGAGCAAGGTCTGGACCAAGTTCGTCAGAGCCATATGAAAAACTCTCATTCGGACGAACTTTGGATTTCGAGCTCTCAAAAAGCGAAACGGAGCAAACTTTGGACCATGTATCGTCCAAAGCACCTAAAGAACTCTCATTGGGCCAAAGTTTGAGTTCCTAACTCTCCAAAAACTCAAACGGAGCAAAGTTTGGAGCAAGTTCGTCCGAACCATATGAAAAACTCTCATTTGGACAAACTTTGGGTTCCGAGCTCTCAAAAACCGAAACGTACCAAAGTTTTGACCATGTGTCTTCCAAACCACGTAAAGAACTCTCATTGGGCCGAACTTTGAGTTCCTAACTCTCCAAAAACTCAAACGGAGAAAAGTTTGGACCAAGTTCGTCCAAACCATATGAAAAACTCTCATTTGGACGAACTTTGGGTTCCGAGCTCTCAAAAACCGAAACGTAGCAAAGTTTTGACCATGTGTCGTCCAAACCACATAAAGAACTCTCATTGGGCCGAAGTTTGAGTTCCTCACAATCCAAAAACTCAAAAGGTGCAAAGTTTGGACCAAGTTCGTCCAAACCATATGAAAAACTCTCATTTGGACGAACTTTGGGTTCCAAGCTCTCAAAAACCGAAACGGAGCAAAGTTTTGACCATGTGTCGTCCAAACCACGTAAAGAACTCTCATTTAGCCGAACTTTGAGTTCCTAACTCTCCAAAAACTCAAACGGAGCAAGGTTTGGACCAAGTTCGTCAGAGCCATATGAAAAACTCTCATTGGGACGAACTTTGGATTTCGAGCTCTCAAAAAGCGAAACGGAGCAAACTTTGGACCATGTATCGTCCAAAGCACCTAAAGAACTCTCATTGGGCCAAAGTTTGAGTTCCTAACTCTCCAAAAACTCAAACGGAGCAAAGTTTGGAGCAAGTTCGTCCGAACCATATGAAAAACTCTCATTTGGACAAACTTTGGGTTCCGAGCTCTCAAAAACCGAAACGTACCAAAGTTTTGACCATGTGTCTTCCAAACCACGTAAAGAACTCTCATTGGGCCGAACTTTGAGTTCCTAACTCTCCAAAAACTCAAACGGAGCAAAGTTTGGACCAAGTTCGTCCAAACCATATGAAAAACTCTCATTTGGACGAACTTTGGGTTCCGAGCTCTCAAAAACCGAAACGTAGCAAAGTTTTGACCATGTGTCGTCCAAACCACATAAAGAACTCTCATTGGGCCGAACTTTGAGTTCCTCACAATCCAAAAACTCAAAAGGTGCAAAGTTTGGACCAAGTTCGTCCAAACCATATGAAAAACTCTCGTTGGGACGAACTTTGGGTTCCGAGCTCAAAAAAACCGAAACGGAGCAAAGTTTGGACCATGTCTCATCCAAACCACGTAAAGAACTCTCATTGGGCCGAACTTTGAGTTCCTAACTCTCGAAAAGCTCAAAAGGAGCAAAGTTTGGACCAAGTTCGTCCAAACCATATGAAAAACTCTCATTTGGACGAACTTTGGGTTCCAAGCTCTCAAAAACCGAAACGGAGCAAAGTTTTGACCATGTGTCGTCCAAACCACGTAAAGAACTCTCATTTAGCCGAACTTTGAGTTCCTAACTCTCCAAAAACTCAAACGGAGCAAGGTTTGGACCAAGTTCGTCAGAGCCATATGAAAAACTCTCATTGGGACGAACTTTGGATTTCGAGCTCTCAAAAAGCGAAACGGAGCAAACTTTGGACCATGTATCGTCCAAAGCACCTAAAGAACTCTCATTGGGCCAAAGTTTGAGTTCCTAACTCTCCAAAAACTCAAACGGAGCAAAGTTTGGAGCAAGTTCGTCCGAACCATATGAAAAACTCTCATTTGGACAAACTTTGGGTTCCGAGCTCTCAAAAACCGAAACGTACCAAAGTTTTGACCATGTGTCTTCCAAACCACGTAAAGAACTCTCATTGGGCCGAACTTTGAGTTCCTAACTCTCCAAAAACTCAAACGGAGCAAAGTTTGGACCAAGTTCGTCCAAACCATATGAAAAACTCTCATTTGGACGAACTTTGGGTTCCGAGCTCTCAAAAACCGAAACGTAGCAAAGTTTTGACCATGTGTCGTCCAAACCACATAAAGAACTCTCATTGGGCCGAACTTTGAGTTCCTCACAATCCAAAAACTCAAAAGGTGCAAAGTTTGGACCAAGTTCGTCCAAACCATATGAAAAACTCTCGTTGGGACGAACTTTGGGTTCCGAGCTCAAAAAAACCGAAACGGAGCAAAGTTTGGACCATGTCTCATCCAAACCACGTAAAGAACTCTCATTGGGCCGAACTTTGAGTTCCTAACTCTCGAAAAGCTCAAAAGGAGCAAAGTTTGGACCAAGTTCGTCCAAACCATATGAAAAACTCTCATTTGGACGAACTTTGGGTTCCAAGCTCTCAAAAACCGAAACGGAGCAAAGTTTTGACCATGTGTCGTCCAAACCACGTAAAGAACTCTCATTTAGCCGAACTTTGAGTTCCTAACTCTCCAAAAACTCAAACGGAGCAAGGTTTGGACCAAGTTCGTCAGAGCCATATGAAAAACTCTCATTGGGACGAACTTTGGATTTCGAGCTCTCAAAAAGCGAAACGGAGCAAACTTTGGACCATGTATCGTCCAAAGCACCTAAAGAACTCTCATTGGGCCAAAGTTTGAGTTCCTAACTCTCCAAAAACTCAAACGGAGCAAAGTTTGGAGCAAGTTCGTCCGAACCATATGAAAAACTCTCATTTGGACAAACTTTGGGTTCCGAGCTCTCAAAAACCGAAACGTACCAAAGTTTTGACCATGTGTCTTCCAAACCACGTAAAGAACTCTCATTGGGCCGAACTTTGAGTTCCTAACTCTCCAAAAACTCAAACGGAGCAAAGTTTGGACCAAGTTCGTCCAAACCATATGAAAAACTCTCATTTGGACGAACTTTGGGTTCCGAGCTCTCAAAAACCGAAACGTAGCAAAGTTTTGACCATGTGTCGTCCAAACCACATAAAGAACTCTCATTGGGCCGAACTTTGAGTTCCTCACAATCCAAAAACTCAAAAGGTGCAAAGTTTGGACCAAGTTCGTCCAAACCATATGAAAAACTCTCGTTGGGACGAACTTTGGGTTCCGAGCTCAAAAAAACCGAAACGGAGCAAAGTTTGGACCATGTCTCATCCAAACCACGTAAAGAACTCTCATTGGGCCGAACTTTGAGTTCCTAACTCTCGAAAAGCTCAAAAGGAGCAAAGTTTGGACCAAGTTCGTCCAAACCATATGAAAAACTCTCATTTGGACGAACTTTGGGTTCCAAGCTCTCAAAAACCGAAACGGAGCAAAGTTTTGACCATGTGTCGTCCAAACCACGTAAAGAACTCTCATTTAGCCGAACTTTGAGTTCCTAACTCTCCAAAAACTCAAACGGAGCAAGGTCTGGACCAAGTTCGTCAGAGCCATATGAAAAACTCTCATTCGGACGAACTTTGGATTTCGAGCTCTCAAAAAGCGAAACGGAGCAAACTTTGGACCATGTATCGTCCAAAGCACCTAAAGAACTCTCATTGGGCCAAAGTTTGAGTTCCTAACTCTCCAAAAACTCAAACGGAGCAAAGTTTGGAGCAAGTTCGTCCGAACCATATGAAAAACTCTCATTTGGACAAACTTTGGGTTCCGAGCTCTCAAAAACCGAAACGTACCAAAGTTTTGACCATGTGTCTTCCAAACCACGTAAAGAACTCTCATTGGGCCGAACTTTGAGTTCCTAACTCTCCAAAAACTCAAACGGAGAAAAGTTTGGACCAAGTTCGTCCAAACCATATGAAAAACTCTCATTTGGACGAACTTTGGGTTCCGAGCTCTCAAAAACCGAAACGTAGCAAAGTTTTGACCATGTGTCGTCCAAACCACATAAAGAACTCTCATTGGGCCGAAGTTTGAGTTCCTCACAATCCAAAAACTCAAAAGGTGCAAAGTTTGGACCAAGTTCGTCCAAACCATATGAAAAACTCTCATTTGGACGAACTTTGGGTTCCAAGCTCTCAAAAACCGAAACGGAGCAAAGTTTTGACCATGTGTCGTCCAAACCACGTAAAGAACTCTCATTTAGCCGAACTTTGAGTTCCTAACTCTCCAAAAACTCAAACGGAGCAAGGTTTGGACCAAGTTCGTCAGAGCCATATGAAAAACTCTCATTGGGACGAACTTTGGATTTCGAGCTCTCAAAAAGCGAAACGGAGCAAACTTTGGACCATGTATCGTCCAAAGCACCTAAAGAACTCTCATTGGGCCAAAGTTTGAGTTCCTAACTCTCCAAAAACTCAAACGGAGCAAAGTTTGGAGCAAGTTCGTCCGAACCATATGAAAAACTCTCATTTGGACAAACTTTGGGTTCCGAGCTCTCAAAAACCGAAACGTACCAAAGTTTTGACCATGTGTCTTCCAAACCACGTAAAGAACTCTCATTGGGCCGAACTTTGAGTTCCTAACTCTCCAAAAACTCAAACGGAGCAAAGTTTGGACCAAGTTCGTCCAAACCATATGAAAAACTCTCATTTGGACGAACTTTGGGTTCCGAGCTCTCAAAAACCGAAACGTAGCAAAGTTTTGACCATGTGTCGTCCAAACCACATAAAGAACTCTCATTGGGCCGAACTTTGAGTTCCTCACAATCCAAAAACTCAAAAGGTGCAAAGTTTGGACCAAGTTCGTCAAAACCATATGAAAAACTCTCGTTGGGACGAACTTTGGGTTCCGAGCTCAAAAAAACCGAAACGGAGCAAAGTTTGGACCATGTCTCATCCAAACCACGTAAAGAACTCTCATTGGGCCGAACTTTGAGTTCCTAACTCTCGAAAAGCTCAAAAGGAGCAAAGTTTGGACCAAGTTCGTCCAAACCATATGAAAAACTCTCATTTGGACGAACTTTGGGTTCCAAGCTCTCAAAAACCGAAACGGAGCAAAGTTTTGACCATGTGTCGTCCAAACCACGTAAAGAACTCTCATTTAGCCGAACTTTGAGTTCCTAACTCTCCAAAAACTCAAACGGAGCAAGGTCTGGACCAAGTTCGTCAGAGCCATATGAAAAACTCTCATTCGGACGAACTTTGGATTTCGAGCTCTCAAAAAGCGAAACGGAGCAAACTTTGGACCATGTATCGTCCAAAGCACCTAAAGAACTCTCATTGGGCCAAAGTTTGAGTTCCTAACTCTCCAAAAACTCAAACGGAGCAAAGTTTGGAGCAAGTTCGTCCGAACCATATGAAAAACTCTCATTTGGACAAACTTTGGGTTCCGAGCTCTCAAAAACCGAAACGTACCAAAGTTTTGACCATGTGTCTTCCAAACCACGTAAAGAACTCTCATTGGGCCGAACTTTGAGTTCCTAACTCTCCAAAAACTCAAACGGAGAAAAGTTTGGACCAAGTTCGTCCAAACCATATGAAAAACTCTCATTTGGACGAACTTTGGGTTCCGAGCTCTCAAAAACCGAAACGTAGCAAAGTTTTGACCATGTGTCGTCCAAACCACATAAAGAACTCTCATTGGGCCGAAGTTTGAGTTCCTCACAATCCAAAAACTCAAAAGGTGCAAAGTTTGGACCAAGTTCGTCCAAACCATATGAAAAACTCTCATTTGGACGAACTTTGGGTTCCAAGCTCTCAAAAACCGAAACGGAGCAAAGTTTTGACCATGTGTCGTCCAAACCACGTAAAGAACTCTCATTTAGCCGAACTTTGAGTTCCTAACTCTCCAAAAACTCAAACGGAGCAAGGTTTGGACCAAGTTCGTCAGAGCCATATGAAAAACTCTCATTGGGACGAACTTTGGATTTCGAGCTCTCAAAAAGCGAAACGGAGCAAACTTTGGACCATGTATCGTCCAAAGCACCTAAAGAACTCTCATTGGGCCAAAGTTTGAGTTCCTAACTCTCCAAAAACTCAAACGGAGCAAAGTTTGGAGCAAGTTCGTCCGAACCATATGAAAAACTCTCATTTGGACAAACTTTGGGTTCCGAGCTCTCAAAAACCGAAACGTACCAAAGTTTTGACCATGTGTCTTCCAAACCACGTAAAGAACTCTCATTGGGCCGAACTTTGAGTTCCTAACTCTCCAAAAACTCAAACGGAGCAAAGTTTGGACCAAGTTCGTCCAAACCATATGAAAAACTCTCATTTGGACGAACTTTGGGTTCCGAGCTCTCAAAAACCGAAACGTAGCAAAGTTTTGACCATGTGTCGTCCAAACCACATAAAGAACTCTCATTGGGCCGAACTTTGAGTTCCTCACAATCCAAAAACTCAAAAGGTGCAAAGTTTGGACCAAGTTCGTCCAAACCATATGAAAAACTCTCGTTGGGACGAACTTTGGGTTCCGAGCTCAAAAAAACCGAAACGGAGCAAAGTTTGGACCATGTCTCATCCAAACCACGTAAAGAACTCTCATTGGGCCGAACTTTGAGTTCCTAACTCTCGAAAAGCTCAAAAGGAGCAAAGTTTGGACCAAGTTCGTCCAAACCATATGAAAAACTCTCATTTGGACGAACTTTGGATTTCGAGCTCTCAAAAAGCGAAACGGAGCAAACTTTGGACCATGTATCGTCCAAAGCACCTAAAGAACTCTCATTGGGCCAAAGTTTGAGTTCCTAACTCTCCAAAAACTCAAACGGAGCAAAGTTTGGAGCAAGTTCGTCCGAACCATATGAAAAACTCTCATTTGGACAAACTTTGGGTTCCGAGCTCTCAAAAACCGAAACGTACCAAAGTTTTGACCATGTGTCTTCCAAACCACGTAAAGAACTCTCATTGGGCCGAACTTTGAGTTCCTAACTCTCCAAAAACTCAAACGGAGAAAAGTTTGGACCAAGTTCGTCCAAACCATATGAAAAACTCTCATTTGGACGAACTTTGGGTTCCGAGCTCTCAAAAACCGAAACGTAGCAAAGTTTTGACCATGTGTCGTCCAAACCACATAAAGAACTCTCATTGGGCCGAACTTTGAGTTCCTCACAATCCAAAAACTCAAAAGGTGCAAAGTTTGGACCAAGTTCGTCCAAACCATATGAAAAACTCTCGTTGGGACGAACTTTGGGTTCCGAGCTCAAAAAAACCGAAACGGAGCAAAGTTTGGACCATGTCTCATCCAAACCACGTAAAGAACTCTCATTGGGCCGAACTTTGAGTTCCTAACTCTCGAAAAGCTCAAAAGGAGCAAAGTTTGGACCAAGTTCGTCCAAACCATATGAAAAACTCTCATTTGGACGAACTTTGGGTTCCAAGCTCTCAAAAACCGAAACGGAGCAAAGTTTTGACCATGTGTCGTCCAAACCACGTAAAGAACTCTCATTTAGCCGAACTTTGAGTTCCTAACTCTCCAAAAACTCAAACGGAGAAAGGTTTGGACCAAGTTCGTCAGAGCCATATGAAAAACTGTCATTGGGACGAACTTTGGATTTCGAGCTCTCAAAAAGCGAAACGGAGCAAACTTTGGACCATGTATCGTCCAAAGCACCTAAAGAACTCTCATTGGGCCAAAGTTTGAGTTCCTAACTCTCCAAAAACTCAAACGGAGCAAAGTTTGGAGCAAGTTCGTCCGAACCATATGAAAAACTCTCATTTGGACAAACTTTGGGTTCCGAGCTCTCAAAAACCGAAACGTACCAAAGTTTTGACCATGTGTCTTCCAAACCACGTAAAGAACTCTCATTGGGCCGAACTTTGAGTTCCTAACTCTCCAAAAACTCAAACGGAGCAAAGTTTGGACCAAGTTCGTCCAAACCATATGAAAAACTCTCATTTGGACGAACTTTGGGTTCCGAGCTCTCAAAAACCGAAACGTAGCAAAGTTTTGACCATGTGTCGTCCAAACCACATAAAGAACTCTCATTGGGCCGAACTTTGAGTTCCTCACAATCCAAAAACTCAAAAGGTGCAAAGTTTGGACCAAGTTCGTCCAAACCATATGAAAAACTCTCGTTGGGACGAACTTTGGGTTCCGAGCTCAAAAAAACCGAAACGGAGCAAAGTTTGGACCATGTCTCATCCAAACCACGTAAAGAACTCTCATTGGGCCGAACTTTGAGTTCCTAACTCTCGAAAAGCTCAAAAGGAGCAAAGTTTGGACCAAGTTCGTCCAAACCATATGAAAAACTCTCATTTGGACGAACTTTGGGTTCCAAGCTCTCAAAAACCGAAACGGAGCAAAGTTTTGACCATGTGTCGTCCAAACCACGTAAAGAACTCTCATTTAGCCGAACTTTGAGTTCCTAACTCTCCAAAAACTCAAACGGAGCAAGGTTTGTGATATGAACCAAGATGTCTTGTGTTATGCCAAAAACGAATTCAAAATTAAGTTGGATTAAATGAAGTCAAATGTCAATAAAGTTGAAGTCAACTAGCATGGAAGGAACTCAAGTTGTATTGAATGAACTCAACTACATGTCAAGTTCATTTAGTGCAAGTTAAACATCAATGATGGAACCACACTTCAAGCTACTTCAAACTACATCAAGTAGAGCTTCATTTAATCTTTGGGAGGTTACAAGACTTAGTTGGTTGATGGGGTTTTTAATTCTCGGATTTAAGGGAGTTTCCATGTAATTTTCAGTTTTTAAGTTTTGTTATCAATGTTTTAGGTTACAATTTAGGTAGTGGTCATTATAGTATTAATGAGGATGAGAGTTACAACTCTTCAAATGACCATAGGTTACTCTAGAGTTTCATTTTGAGGCTATAAAAAGCCATGTATGTTGTATTTGAAAGGAAGACTTGGAAATGTAGTAAAAAGAGCCTTTGTGCTTTTCCTTTAGCCTTAGAGCTAAGTTTCTTTGCAATTCTATGTAGTTTAGATTGCATGCTTAGAATCATTCAAGCTTGACTTGATCTATCATGCTTGTGGAGTGATTCGAATCTCAAGCAAGTTTCTTGCCTTGAGATATTTGATCGACAAGGTAATCCGGTTTTTACTCTCCTTGGGTTGATTTTCAAATCGGTTTTGGGGTTTTCAGATTTGAGATCTAAAGGTCTTGTTTTTCAACAAGGTTGTTAGATACATTTCCTGAGAGTTTCATAACATTTGGTATCAGAGCTGCTTTGATTCTTAACATTTGGTATCAGAGCTGCTTTGATTCTTAACATTTGGTATCAGAGCTTTAGGCTCAAGATCGGATATATGTTTCCTTTGCGTTTCTCTTGAATTTATTTTTACTTCTCTGGTTATTTTTTTTTAATCTGTCCAGTTTCGTAGTCTTCCCTAAACCCTCTGAAAACTCATATTTCCGTAGGTCTTTTCATCTTAATGTCTTCTATGATATTGTAGATCTTTGTTTAAGCTACAACTTTGTCTTCTTCATGAATTTCTAATTCAAATTTGTTTAGGGTGAAACGTCTGAACTTTTGCAATCTGTTCTGGAAAAACTGCTATACTCGAGAATGTGTGTTCTTGTTTTGTTCATTTCATTTTTTGCCTCCAAAGCCTTATAGATCCGAATTGCATTGATATAAATTCATCAAATGTGTTTTTAATATGGCTTTTCACTTGCTGATTACATCAGTTACATATTCAATTTAAGCAAGAGTTGGTTTTTATGCATTAAATATGGACAGTTACATTTCTGCTCATTGAATTTTCAAGCCATTAGTTTCAGAATTGTAACTTCTTTGTTTAAAGTCTGTCCATTGGGTTTAAATTTGGTCTTCCATCCTCCATATAATTCATTTTCTATTTATTCTCTCATTTCATAATATTAATTTGGAATCCTTCGTAGAGGTTCAACTTGTTTGATATATGCTTTCAATTACAAGAATTGCAAATTACCTTGGCTTTTCCACTTCCAATTTTGAGAGATGAGAATGCAAGTTTATACCGAGTGATTTGTGAAAATGAGTGCAAACAAGAGTGGCCTAAATTTTCATGAGTGTGAGCATATAAAAGAGTGTTGTGAGGTCCTTTCTGTTTTCTTTTCTTAACATGTTTTTACAGCAATGTCTCACAACAAGATTCGAGGACGAATCCTCTTGAAGAAGGGGAGGATGATATGAACCAAGATGTCTTGTGTTATGCCAAAAACGAATTCAAAATTAAGTTGGATTAAATGAAGTCAAATGTCAATAAAGTTGAAGTCAACTAGCATGGAAGGAACTCAAGTTGTATTGAATGAACTCAACTACATGTCAAGTTCATTTAGTGCAAGTTAAACATCAATGATGGAACCACACTTCAAGCTACTTCAAACTACATCAAGTAGAGCTTCATTTAATCTTTGGGAGGTTACAAGACTTAGTTGGTTGATGGGGTTTTTAATTCTCGGATTTAAGGGAGTTTCCATGTAATTTTCAGTTTTTAAGTTTTGTTATCAATGTTTTAGGTTACAATTTAGGTAGTGGTCATTATAGTATTAATGAGGATGAGAGTTACAACTCTTCAAATGACCATAGGTTACTCTAGAGTTTCATTTTGAGGCTATAAAAAGCCATGTATGTTGTATTTGAAAGGAAGACTTGGAAATGTAGTAAAAAGAGCCTTTGTGCTTTTCCTTTAGCCTTAGAGCTAAGTTTCTTTGCAATTCTATGTAGTTTAGATTGCATGCTTAGAATCATTCAAGCTTGACTTGATCTATCATGCTTGTGGAGTGATTCGAATCTCAAGCAAGTTTCTTGCCTTGAGATATTTGATCGACAAGGTAATCCGGTTTTTACTCTCCTTGGGTTGATTTTCAAATCGGTTTTGGGGTTTTCAGATTTGAGATCTAAAGGTCTTGTTTTTCAACAAGGTTGTTAGATACATTTCCTGAGAGTTTCATAACATTTGGTATCAGAGCTGCTTTGATTCTTAACAGTTTGGACCAAGTTCGTCAGAGCCATATGAAAAACTCTCATTGGGACGAACTTTGGATTTCGAGCTCTCAAAAAGCGAAACGGAGCAAACTTTGGACCATGTATCGTCCAAAGCACCTAAAGAACTCTCATTGGGCCAAAGTTTGAGTTCCTAACTCTCCAAAAACTCAAACGGAGTAAAGTTTGGAGCAAGTTCGTCCGAACCATATGAAAAACTCTCATTTGGACAAACTTTGGGTTCCGAGCTCTCAAAAACCGAAACGTACCAAAGTTTTGACCATGATTCTTCCAAACCACGTAAAGAACTCTCATTGGGCCGAACTTTGAGTTCCTATGTTATGAACTCAAGACCTTTAGATCTCAAATCTGAAAACCCCAAAACCGATTTGAAAATCAACCCAAGGAAAGTAAAAACCGGATTACCTTGTCGATCAAATATCTCAAGGCAAGGAAACTTGTTTGAGATTCGAATCACTCCACAAGCATGATTGATCAAGTCAAGCTTGAATGATTCTAAGCATGCAACCTAAACTACATAGAATTGCAAAGAAACTTAGCTCTTAGGCTAAAGGAAAAGCACAAAGGCTTATTTTACTACATTTCCAAGTCTTTTTTTTACAATGGAATTACATGGCATTATATAGCCTTGAAATTGAAACCCTAGACCTTCCATGAGGCATTTCAAGAGTTGTAACATTCCAACTTTATGACCATAATCAGCCATTAACTAAATGTAACCTAAAAAGTAAATAAAATGACGTAAAACTGAAAATACATTCAAAAGGAACCATAAATCCGTGAATAGGAGTTTGCAATCAGCCAATTAATATTTGTAACCTCCCATGCTTGAAACCTCACTTGAAGTATCTTGAAGTCCATGTTCCATAAATGACACTTTGACTTGTCTTCAATGAAGCTTGAGTGCATTTAATGAATCTCCATTTTGAAGCTTTTCTTTAGTTTTGGATAGCATGGTAGGATTCATATCATCCTCCTCTTCTTCAAGAGAATTCGTCCTCGAATTTTGTTTTGTGAATCATTGCTGCAAAAACACTTTAAGAAAACACAAAGAACCTCACAACACTCTCTTACGTTGTTCACACTCATGGAAATTTGGGCCACTTGTGTTTGCACTCATTTTCACAAATCACTCGGTATGAACTCGCATTCTCATCTCTCAATATTGGAAGTGGAAAAGCCAAGATAATTTGCAATTCTTGTAATTGAAAGCATATATCAAACAAGCTAAACCTCTACGAAGGATTCCAAATTAAAATTATGAAATGAGAGAAATAAATGGACAGAATGTGAGAATATGGAGGATGGAATTCTGTTAATATTGAATACAAGTGTATGGTGCTGAAGGTGATTTATAACACTTTGGAAAGTGGAAGACCGAATTTAAGACCATTGGCTAGACTTTAAACAAAGGAGTTACAATCTGAAACTAATGGCTGGAAAATTCAATGAGCAGAAATGTAACTGTCCATATTTAATGCATAACAGCCAACTCTTGCTTAAATTGAATGTGTAACTGATATAATCAGCAAGTGAAAAGCCATATTAAAACACAATTGATGAATTTATAGCAATGCAATTCGGATCTATAAGGCTTTGGAGGCAAAAATGACAAGAACAAAACAAGAACACACATTCTCGGGTATAGCAGTTTTTCCAGAACAGATTTCAAAACTTCAGACGTTTCACCCTCAAGACATTTGAATTAGAAATCCATGAAGAAGGCAAAGTTGTAGCTTAAACAAAGATCTACAATATCATAGAAGACATTAAGATGAAATACCCTTCGGAAATATGAGTTTTTGGAGCATTTAGGCAGACTACAAAGCTGGACAGATTAAAAAAAATAACTAAAGAAAGAGAAACAAATTCAAGAGAAACGCAAAGGAAACATATATCCGATCTTGAGCCTAACGCTCTGATACCAAATGTTATGAAACTCCCAGGAAATGTATCTAACAACCTTGCTGAAAAACAAGACCTTTAGATCTCAAATCTGAAAACCCCAAAACCGATTTGAAAATCAACCCAAGGAAAGTAAAAACCGGATTACCTTGTCGATCAAATATCTCAAGGCAAGAAACTTGCTTGAGATTCGAATCACTCCACAAGCATGATTGATCAAGTCAAGCTTGAATGATTCTAAGCATGCAACCTAAACTACATAGAATTGCAAAGAAACTTAGCTCTTAGGCTAAAGGAAAAGCACAAAGGCTTATTTTACTACATTTCCAAGTCTTTTTTTTACAATGGAATTACATGGCATTATATAGCCTTGAAATTGAAACCCTAGACCTTCCATGAGGCATTTCAAGAGTTGTAACATTCCAACTTTATGACCATAATCAGCCATTAACTAAATGTAACCTAAAAAGTAAATAAAATGACGTAAAACTGAAAATACATTCAAAAGGAACCATAAATCCGTGAATAGGAGTTTGCAATCAGCCAATTAATATTTGTAACCTCCCATGCTTGAAACCTCACTTGAAGTATCTTGAAGTCCATGTTCCATAAATGACACTTTGACTTGTCTTCAATGAAGCTTGAGTGCATTTAATGAATCTCCATTTTGAAGCTTTTCTTTAGTTTTGGATAGCATGGTAGGATTCATATCATCCTAACTCTCCAAAAACTCAAACGGAGCAAAGTTTGGACCAAGTTCGTCCAAACCATATGAAAAACTCTCATTTGGACGAACTTTGGGTTCCGAGCTCTCAAAAACCGAAACGTAGCAAAGTTTTGACCATGTGTCGTCCAAACCACATAAAGAACTCTCATTGGGCCGAACTTTGAGTTCCTCACAATCCAAAAACTCAAAAGGTGCAAAGTTTGGACCAAGTTCGTCCAAACCATATGAAAAACTCTCGTTGGGACGAACTTTGGGTTCCGAGCTCAAAAAAAACCGAAACGGAGCAAAGTTTGGACCATGTCTCATCCAAACCACGTAAAGAACTCTCATTGGGCCGAACTTTGAGTTCCTAACTCTCGAAAAGCTCAAAAGGAGCAAAGTTTGGACCAAGTTCGTCCAAACCATATGAAAAACTCTCATTTGGACGAACTTTGGATTTCGAGCTCTCAAAAAGCGAAACGGAGCAAACTTTGGACCATGTATCGTCCAAAGCACCTAAAGAACTCTCATTGGGCCAAAGTTTGAGTTCCTAACTCTCCAAAAACTCAAACGGAGCAAAGTTTGGAGCAAGTTCGTCCGAACCATATGAAAAACTCTCATTTGGACAAACTTTGGGTTCCGAGCTCTCAAAAAGCGAAACGTACCAAAGTTTTGACCATGTGTCTTCCAAACCACGTAAAGAACTCTCATTGGGCCGAACTTTGAGTTCCTAACTCTCCAAAAACTCAAACGGAGCAAAGTTTGGACCAAGTTCGTCCAAACCATATGAAAAACTCTCATTTGGACGAACTTTGGGTTCCGAGCTCTCAAAAACCGAAACGTAGCAAAGTTTTGACCATGTGTCGTCCAAACCACATAAAGAACTCTCATTGGGCCGAAGTTTGAGTTCCTCACAATCCAAAAACTCAAAAGGTGCAAAGTTTGGACCAAGTTCGTCCAAACCATATGAAAAACTCTCGTTGGGACGAACTTTGGGTTCCGAGCTCAAAAAAACCGAAACGGAGCAAAGTTTGGACCATGTCTCATCCAAACCACGTAAAGAACTCTCATTGGGCCGAACTTTGAGTTCCTAACTCTCGAAAAGCTCAAAAGGAGCAAAGTTTGGACCAAGTTCGTCCAAACCATATGAAAAACTCTCATTTGGACGAACTTTGGGTTCCAAGCTCTCAAAAACCGAAACGGAGCAAAGTTTTGACCATGTGTCGTCCAAACCACGTAAAGAACTGTCATTTAGCCGAACTTTGAGTTCCTAACTCTCCAAAAACTCAAACGGAGCAAGGTTTGGACCAAGTTCGTCAGAGCCATATGAAAAACTCTCATTGGGACGAACTTTGGATTTCGAGCTCTCAAAAAGCGAAACGGAGCAAACTTTGGACCATGTATCGTCCAAAGCACCTAAAGAACTCTCATTGGGCCAAAGTTTGAGTTCCTAACTCTCCAAAAACTCAAACGGAGACAAGTTTGGAGCAAGTTCGTCCGAACCATATGAAAAACTCTCATTTGGACAAACTTTGGGTTCCGAGCTCTCAAAAACCGAAACGTAGCAAAGTTTTGACCATGTGTCGTCCAAACCACATAAAGAACTCTCATTGGGCCGAAGTTTGAGTTCCTCACAATCCAAAAACTCAAAAGGTGCAAAGTTTGGACCAAGTTCGTCCAAACCATATGAAAAACTCTCGTTGGGACGAACTTTGGGTTCCGAGCTCAAAAAAAACCGAAACGGAGCAAAGTTTGGACCATGTCTCATCCAAACCACGTAAAGAACTCTCATTGGGCCGAACTTTGAGTTCCTAACTCTCGAAAAGCTCAAAAGGAGCAAAGTTTGGACCAAGTTCGTCCAAACCATATGAAAAACTCTCATTTGGACGAACTTTGGGTTCCAAGCTCTCAAAAACCGAAACGGAGCAAAGTTTTGACCATGTGTCGTCCAAACCACGTAAAGAACTGTCATTTAGCCGAACTTTGAGTTCCTAACTCTCCAAAAACTCAAACGGAGCAAGGTTTGGACCAAGTTCGTCAGAGCCATATGAAAAACTCTCATTGGGACGAACTTTGGATTTCGAGCTCTCAAAAAGCGAAACGGAGCAAACTTTGGACCATGTATCGTCCAAAGCACCTAAAGAACTCTCATTGGGCCAAAGTTTGAGTTCCTAACTCTCCAAAAACTCAAACGGAGCAAAGTTTGGAGCAAGTTCGTCCGAACCATATGAAAAACTCTCATTTGGACAAACTTTGGGTTCCGAGCTCTCAAAAACCGAAACGTACCAAAGTTTTGACCATGTGTCTTCCAAACCACGTAAAGAACTCTCATTGGGCCGAACTTTGAGTTCCTAACTCTCCAAAAACTCAAACGGAGCAAAGTTTGGACCAAGTTCGTCCAAACCATATGAAAAACTCTCATTTGGACGAACTTTGGGTTCCGAGCTCTCAAAAACCGAAACGTAGCAAAGTTTTGACCATGTGTCGTCCAAACCACATAAAGAACTCTCATTGGGCCGAAGTTTGAGTTCCTCACAATCCAAAAACTCAAAAGGTGCAAAGTTTGGACCAAGTTCGTCCAAACCATATGAAAAACTCTCGTTGGGACGAACTTTGGGTTCCGAGCTCAAAAAAACCGAAACGGAGCAAAGTTTGGACCATGTCTCATCCAAACCACGTAAAGAACTCTCATTGGGCCGAACTTTGAGTTCCTAACTCTCGAAAAGCTCAAAAGGAGCAAAGTTTGGACCAAGTTCGTCCAAACCATATGAAAAACTCTCATTTGGACGAACTTTGGGTTCCAAGCTCTCAAAAACCGAAACGGAGCAAAGTTTTGACCATGTGTCGTCCAAACCACGTAAAGAACTGTCATTTAGCCGAACTTTGAGTTCCTAACTCTCCAAAAACTCAAACGGAGCAAGGTTTGGACCAAGTTCGTCAGAGCCATATGAAAAACTCTCATTGGGACGAACTTTGGATTTCGAGCTCTCAAAAAGCGAAACGGAGCAAACTTTGGACCATGTATCGTCCAAAGCACCTAAAGAACTCTCATTGGGCCAAAGTTTGAGTTCCTAACTCTCCAAAAACTCAAACGGAGCAAAGTTTGGAGCAAGTTCGTCCGAACCATATGAAAAACTCTCATTTGGACAAACTTTGGGTTCCGAGCTCTCAAAAACCGAAACGTACCAAAGTTTTGACCATGTGTCTTCCAAACCACGTAAAGAACTCTCATTGGGCCGAACTTTGAGTTCCTAACTCTCCAAAAACTCAAACGGAGCAAAGTTTGGACCAAGTTCGTCCAAACCATATGAAAAACTCTCATTTGGACGAACTTTGGGTTCCGAGCTCTCAAAAACCGAAACGTAGCAAAGTTTTGACCATGTGTCGTCCAAACCACATAAAGAACTCTCATTGGGCCGAACTTTGAGTTCCTCACAATCCAAAAACTCAAAAGGTGCAAAGTTTGGACCAAGTTCGTCCAAACCATATGAAAAACTCTCGTTGGGACGAACTTTGGGTTCCGAGCTCAAAAAAACCGAAACGGAGCAAAGTTTGGACCATGTCTCATCCAAACCACGTAAAGAACTCTCATTGGGCCGAACTTTGAGTTCCTAACTCTCGAAAAGCTCAAAAGGAGCAAAGTTTGGACCAAGTTCGTCCAAACCATATGAAAAACTCTCATTTGGACGAACTTTGGGTTCCAAGCTCTCAAAAACCGAAACGGAGCAAAGTTTTGACCATGTGTCGTCCAAACCACGTAAAGAACTCTCATTTAGCCGAACTTTGAGTTCCTAACTCTCCAAAAACTCAAACGGAGCAAGGTTTGGACCAAGTTCGTCAGAGCCATATGAAAAACTCTCATTGGGACGAACTTTGGATTTCGAGCTCTCAAAAAGCGAAACGGAGCAAACTTTGGACCATGTATCGTCCAAAGCACCTAAAGAACTCTCATTGGGCCAAAGTTTGAGTTCCTAACTCTCCAAAAACTCAAACGGAGCAAAGTTTGGAGCAAGTTCGTCCGAACCATATGAAAAACTCTCATTTGGACAAACTTTGGGTTCCGAGCTCTCAAAAACCGAAACGTACCAAAGTTTTGACCATGTGTCTTCCAAACCACGTAAAGAACTCTCATTGGGCCGAACTTTGAGTTCCTAACTCTCCAAAAACTCAAACGGAGCAAAGTTTGGACCAAGTTCGTCCAAACCATATGAAAAACTCTCATTTGGACGAACTTTGGGTTCCGAGCTCTCAAAAACCGAAACGTAGCAAAGTTTTGACCATGTGTCGTCCAAACCACATAAAGAACTCTCATTGGGCCGAACTTTGAGTTCCTCACAATCCAAAAACTCAAAAGGTGCAAAGTTTGGACCAAGTTCGTCCAAACCATATGAAAAACTCTCGTTGGGACGAACTTTGGGTTCCGAGCTCAAAAAAAACCGAAACGGAGCAAAGTTTGGACCATGTCTCATCCAAACCACGTAAAGAACTCTCATTGGGCCGAACTTTGAGTTCCTAACTCTCGAAAAGCTCAAAAGGAGCAAAGTTTGGACCAAGTTCGTCCAAACCATATGAAAAACTCTCATTTGGACGAACTTTGGGTTCCAAGCTCTCAAAAACCGAAACGGAGCAAAGTTTTGACCATGTGTCGTCCAAACCACGTAAAGAACTCTCATTTAGCCGAACTTTGAGTTCCTAACTCTCCAAAAACTCAAACGGAGCAAGGTTTGGACCAAGTTCGTCAGAGCCATATGAAAAACTCTCATTGGGACGAACTTTGGATTTCGAGCTCTCAAAAAGCGAAACGGAGCAAACTTTGGACCATGTATCGTCCAAAGCACCTAAAGAACTCTCATTGGGCCAAAGTTTGAGTTCCTAACTCTCCAAAAACTCAAACGGAGCAAAGTTTGGAGCAAGTTCGTCCGAACCATATGAAAAACTCTCATTTGGACAAACTTTGGGTTCCGAGCTCTCAAAAACCGAAACGTACCAAAGTTTTGACCATGTGTCTTCCAAACCACGTAAAGAACTCTCATTGGGCCGAACTTTGAGTTCCTAACTCTCCAAAAACTCAAACGGAGCAAAGTTTGGACCAAGTTCGTCCAAACCATATGAAAAACTCTCATTTGGACGAACTTTGGGTTCCGAGCTCTCAAAAACCGAAACGTAGCAAAGTTTTGACCATGTGTCGTCCAAACCACATAAAGAACTCTCATTGGGCCGAACTTTGAGTTCCTCACAATCCAAAAACTCAAAAGGTGCAAAGTTTGGACCAAGTTCGTCCAAACCATATGAAAACTCTCGTTGGGACGAACTTTGGGTTCCGAGCTCAAAAAAACCGAAACGGAGCAAAGTTTGGACCATGTCTCATCCAAACCACGTAAAGAACTCTCATTGGGCCGAACTTTGAGTTCCTAACTCTCGAAAAGCTCAAAAGGAGCAAAGTTTGGACCAAGTTCGTCCAAACCATATGAAAAACTCTCATTTGGACGAACTTTGGGTTCCAAGCTCTCAAAAACCGAAACGGAGCAAAGTTTTGACCATGTGTCGTCCAAACCACGTAAAGAACTCTCATTTAGCCGAACTTTGAGTTCCTAACTCTCCAAAAACTCAAACGGAGCAAGGTTTGGACCAAGTTCGTCAGAGCCATATGAAAAACTCTCATTGGGACGAACTTTGGATTTCGAGCTCTCAAAAAGCGAAACGGAGCAAACTTTGGACCATGTATCGTCCAAAGCACCTAAAGAACTCTCATTGGGCCAAAGTTTGAGTTCCTAACTCTCCAAAAACTCAAACGGAGCAAAGTTTGGAGCAAGTTCGTCCGAACCATATGAAAAACTCTCATTTGGACAAACTTTGGGTTCCGAGCTCTCAAAAACCGAAACGTACCAAAGTTTTGACCATGTGTCTTCCAAACCACGTAAAGAACTCTCATTGGGCCGAACTTTGAGTTCCTAACTCTCCAAAAACTCAAACGGAGCAAAGTTTGGACCAAGTTCGTCCAAACCATATGAAAAACTCTCATTTGGACGAACTTTGGGTTCCGAGCTCTCAAAAACCGAAACGTAGCAAAGTTTTGACCATGTGTCGTCCAAACCACATAAAGAACTCTCATTGGGGCCGAACTTTGAGTTCCTCACAATCCAAAAACTCAAAAGGTGCAAAGTTTGGACCAAGTTCGTCCAAACCATATGAAAAACTCTCGTTGGGACGAACTTTGGGTTCCGAGCTCAAAAAAACCGAAACGGAGCAAAGTTTGGACCATGTCTCATCCAAACCACGTAAAGAACTCTCATTGGGCCGAACTTTGAGTTCCTAACTCTCGAAAAGCTCAAAAGGAGCAAAGTTTGGACCAAGTTCGTCCAAACCATATGAAAAACTCTCATTTGGACGAACTTTGGGTTCCAAGCTCTCAAAAACCGAAACGGAGCAAAGTTTTGATAATGTGTCGTCCAAACCACGTAAAGAACTCTCATTTAGCCGAACTTTGAGTTCCTAACTCTCCAAAAACTCAAACGGAGCAAGGTTTGGACCAAGTTCGTCAGAGCCATATGAAAAACTCTCATTGGGACGA
>JAETGN010000289.1:0-33287 GCA_017139565.1 Luffa aegyptiaca
TCGGCCCAATGAGAGGTCTTTAGGTTGTCTGGACGACACATGGTCCAAACATTCCTCCGTTTCAGTTTTTGAGGGCTCGGAACCCAAAGTTCGTCCCAATGAGAGTTTTTCAGATGGTTTGGACGAACTTGGTCCAAACTTTGCTCTGTTTCAAGTTTTGGAAAGTTTGGAACTCAAAATTCGGCCCACTGAGAGGTCTTTAGGTTGTTTGGATGACACATGGTCCAAACATTGCTCCGTTTCAGTTTTTGAGGGCTCGGAACCCAAAGTTCGTCCCAATGAGAGTTTTTCATATGGTTGTGACGAATTTTGTCCAAACTTTCCTTCACTTTGAGTTTTGGAGAGTTTGGAATTCAAAGTTCGGCCCAATGAGAGTTCTTTACGTTGTTTGGATGACACATGGTCCAAACTTTTCTCCGTTTCAGTTTATGAGAGCTCGGAACCCAAAGTTCGTCCCAATGAGTGTTTTTCAGATGGTTTGTACGAACTTGGTCCAAACATTGCTCCGTTTTGAGGTTTGGAGAGTTAGGAACTCAAAGGTTGGCCCAATGACAGTTCTTTAGGTGGTTTGGACAACACATGTCAAAACTTTGCTCCGTTCAGTTTCGTAGAGCTCGGAACCCAAAGTTCGCACCAAATGAGAGTTTTCATATGGTTCGGACGAACTTGGTCCAAACTTTGCTCCGTTTTGAGTTTGGAGAGTTTTTAAACTCAAAGGTCGGGCCAATGATAGTTCTTTAGGTTGTTTGGATGGAACATGGTCCAAACTTTGCTCCGTTTAAGTTTTGAGAGCTCGGAACCCAAAGTTCGTCCCAATAAGAGTTTTTTAGATGGTTTGGACGAACTTGGTCCAAACTTTGCTCCTTTTCGAGTTTTGGAAAGTTCAGAACTCAAAGTTCTACCAAATGAGAGATCTTTAGGTTGTTTGGACGACACATGGTCCAAACATTGCTCCGTTTCAGTTTTTGAGAGCTCGGAACCCAAAGTTCGTCCCAATGAGAGTTTTTCATATGGTTTGGACGAACTTGGCCAAAACTTTGCTCCGTTTTGAGTTTTGGAGAGATTGGATCTCAAAGGTCGGGCCAATGATAGTTCTTTAGGTTGTTTGGAGGACACATGGTCCAAACATTGCTCCGTTTCAGTTTTTTAGAGATCGGAACCCAAAGTTCGTCCCAATGAGAGTTTTTCAGATGGGTTGGACGAACTTGGTCCAAACTTTGCTCCGTTTTGAGTTTTGGAGAGTTTGGAACTCAAAGTTCGGCCCAATGAGAGTTCTTTACGTTGTTATGACGAGACATGGTCCAAACATTGCTCCGTTTCAGTTTTGAGAGCTCAGAACCTAAAGTTCGTCCCAATGACAGTTTTTCATATGGTTTGGACGAACTTTGTCCAAACTTTGCTCCGTTTTGAGTTTTGGAGAGTTTGGAACTCAAAGTTCGGCCCAATGAGAGATCTTTAGGTTGTTTGGACGACACATGGTCCAAACATTGCTCCGTTTCTGTTTTTGAGAGCTCGGAACCCAAAGTTCGTCCCAATGAGAGTTTTTCATATGGTTGTGATGAACTTGGTCCAAACTTTGCTCCACTTTGAGTTTTGGAGAGTTTGGAACTCAAAGTTCGGCCCAATGAGAGTTCTTTACGTTGTTTGGTTGACACATGGTCCAAACTTTGCTCCGTTTCAGTTTTTGAGAGCTCGGAACCCAAAGTTCGTCCCAATGAGAGTTTTTCATATGGTTTGGACGAACTTGGTCCAAACTTTTCTCCATTTTGAGTTTTGGAGAGTTTGGAACTCAAGGTTCGGCCCAATGAGAGTTCTTTACGTATTTTGGATGACACATGGTCCAAACATTGCTCTGTTTCTGTTTTTTAGAGCTCGGAACCCAAAGTTCGTCCCTATGAGATATTTTCATATGGTTTTGACGAACTTGGTCAAAACTTTGCTCCGTTTTGAGTTTTGGAGAGTTTTAAACTCAAAGGTCGGGCCAATGATAGTTCTTTAGGTTGTTTGGATGACACATGGTCCAAACTTTGCTCCGTTTAAGTTTTTGAGAGCTCGGAACCCAAAGTTCGTCCCAATGAGAGTTTTTTAGATGGTTTGGACGAACTTGGTCCAAACTTTGCACCTTTTCGAGTTTTGGAAAGTTCAGAACTGAAATTTCGGCCAAATGAGAGATCTTTACGTTGTTTGGACGACACATGGTCCAAACATTGCTCCGTTTCAGTTTTTGAGAGCTCGGAACCCAAAGTTCGTCCCAATGAGAGTTTTTCATATGGTTGTGATGAACTTGGTCCAAACTTTGCTCCGTTTTGAGTTTTGGAGAGTTTGGAACTCAAAGTTCGGCCCAATGAGAGTTCTTTACGTTGTTATGACGACACATGGTCCAAACATTGCTCCGTTTCAGTTTTTGAGAGCTCGGAACCTAAAGTTCGTCCCAATGACAGTTTTTCATATGGTTTGGACGAACTTGGTCCAAACTTTGCTCCGTTTTGAGTTTTTGAGAGTTTGGAACTCAAAGTTCGGCCCAATGAGAGATCTTTAGGTTGCTTGGACGACACATGGTCCAAACATTGCTCCGTTTCTGTTTTTGAGAGCTCGGAACCCAAAGTTCGTCCCAACGAGAGTTTTTCATATGGTTGTGATGAACTTGGTCCAAACTTTGCTCCGTTTTGAGTTTTGGAGAGTTTGGAACTCGAAGTTCGGCCCAATGAGAGTTCTTTACGTTGTTTGGACGACACATGGTCAAAACATTGCTCCGTTTCAATTTTTGAGAGCTCGGAACCCAAAGTTCGTCCCAATGAGAGATTTTCATATGGTTTGGACGAACTTGGTCCAAACTTTACTCCGTTTTGAGTTTTGGAGAGTTTGGAAGTCAAAGGTCGGGCCAATGATAGTTCTTTAGGTTGTTTAGGTGAAAAATGGTCTAAACATTGCTCCGTTTAAGTTTTTGAGAGTTCGGAACCCAAAGTTCATCCCAATGGGAGTTTTTCATATGGTTGTGATGAACTTGGTCCAAACTTTGCTCCATTTTGAGTTTTGGAGAGTTTGGAACTCAAAGTTCGGCCCAATGAGAGTTCTTTACGTTGTTTTGATGACACATGGTCCAAACTTTGCTCCGTTTCAGTTTTTGAGAGCTCGGAACCCAAAGTTCGTCCCAATGAGAGTTTTTCATATGGTTTTGACGAACTTGGTCCAAACTTTGCTCCATTTTGAGTTTTGGAGAGTTTGGAACTCAAGGTTCAGCCCAATGAGAGTTCTTTACGTTGTTTGGATGACACATGGTCCAAACTATGCTCTGTTTCAGTTTTTGAGAGCTCGGAACCCAATGTTCATCCCAATGAGAGTTTTTCATATGGTTTGGACGAACTTGGTCAAAACTTTGCTCCGTTTTGAGTTTTGGAGAGTTTGGAACTCAAAGGTCGGGCCAATGATAGTTCTTTAGGTTGTTTGGACGACACATGGTCCAAACATAGCTCCGTTTAAGTTTTTGAGAGATCGGAACCCAAAGTTCGTCCCAATGAGAGTTTTTCATATGGTTTGGACGAACTTGGTCCAAACTTTTCCCCGTTTTGAGTTTTGGAGTGTTTGGAACTCAAAGTTCGGCCCAATGAGAGATCTTTAGGTTGTTTGCACGACACTTGGTCCAAACATTGCTCCGTTTCAGTTTATGAGAGCTCGGAACCCAAAGTTCGTCCCAATGAGAGTTTTTCAGATGGTTTGGACGAACTTGGTCCAAACTTTGCTCCGTTTTGAGGTTTGGAGAGTTAGGAACTCAAAGTTCGGCCCAATGACAGTTCTTTAGGTGGTTTGGACAACACATGGTCAAAACTTTGCTCCGTTTCAGTTTCGTAGAGCTCGGAACCCAAAGTTCGCCCCAAATGAGAGTTTTTCACATGGTCCAAACTTTGCTCCGTTTTGAGTTTTGGAGAGTTTTAAACTCAAAGGTCGGGCCAATGATAGTTCTTTAGGTTGTTTGGATGACACATGGTCCAAACTTTGCTCCGTTTAAGTTTTTGAGAGCTCGGAACCCAAAGTTCGTCCCAATGAGAGTTTTTTAGATGGTTTGGACGAACTTGGTCCAAACTTTGCTCCTTTTCGAGTTTTGGAAAGTTCAGAACTCAAAGTTCTACCAAATGAGAGATCTTTAGGTTGTTTGGACGACACATGGTCCAAACATTGCTCCGTTTCAGTTTTTGAGAGCTCGGAACCCAAAGTTCGTCCCAATGAGAGTTTTTCATATGGTTTGGACGAACTTGGCCAAAACTTTGCTCCGTTTTGCGTTTTGGAGAGATTGGAACTCACAGGTCGGGCCAATGATAGTTCTTTAGGTTGTTTGGAGGACACATGGTCCAAACATAGCTCCGTTTCAGTTTTTTAGAGATCGGAACCCAAAGTTCGTCCTAATGAGAGTTTTTCAGATGGGTTGGACGAACTTGGTCCAAACTTTGCTCCATTTTGAGTTTTGGAGAGTTTGGAACTCAAGGTTCAGCCCAATGAGAGTTCTTTACGTTGTTTGGATGACACATGGTCCAAACTATGCTCTGTTTCAGTTTTTGAGAGCTCGGAACCCAATGTTCGTCCCAATGAGAGTTTTTCATATGGTTTGGACGAACTTGGTCAAAACTTTGCTCCGTTTTGAGTTTTGGAGAGTTTGGAACTCAAAGGTCGGGCCAATGATAGTTCTTTAGGTTGTTTGGACGACACATGGTCCAAACATAGCTCCGTTTAAGTTTTTGAGAGATCGGAACCCAAAGTTCGTCCCAATGAGAGTTTTTCATATGGTTTGGACGAACTTGGTCCAAACTTTTCCCCGTTTTGAGTTTTGGAGTGTTTGGAACTCAAAGTTCGGCCCAATGAGAGATCTTTAGGTTGTTTGCACGACACTTGGTCCAAACATTGCTCCGTTTCAGTTTATGAGAGCTCGGAACCCAAAGTTCGTCCCAATGAGAGTTTTTCAGATGGTTTGGACGAACTTGGTCCAAACTTTGCTCCGTTTTGAGGTTTGGAGAGTTAGGAACTCAAAGTTCGGCCCAATGACAGTTCTTTAGGTGGTTTGGACAACACATGGTCAAAACTTTGCTCCGTTTCAGTTTCGTAGAGCTCGGAACCCAAAGTTCGCCCCAAATGAGAGTTTTTCACATGGTCCAAACTTTGCTCCGTTTTGAGTTTTGGAGAGTTTTAAACTCAAAGGTCGGGCCAATGATAGTTCTTTAGGTTGTTTGGATGACACATGGTCCAAACTTTGCTCCGTTTAAGTTTTTGAGAGCTCGGAACCCAAAGTTCGTCCCAATGAGAGTTTTTTAGATGGTTTGGACGAACTTGGTCCAAACTTTGCTCCTTTTCGAGTTTTGGAAAGTTCAGAACTCAAAGTTCTACCAAATGAGAGATCTTTAGGTTGTTTGGACGACACATGGTCCAAACATTGCTCCGTTTCAGTTTTTGAGAGCTCGGAACCCAAAGTTCGTCCCAATGAGAGTTTTTCATATGGTTTGGACGAACTTGGCCAAAACTTTGCTCCGTTTTGAGTTTTGGAGAGATTGGAACTCACAGGTCGGGCCAATGATAGTTCTTTAGGTTGTTTGGAGGACACATGGTCCAAACATAGCTCCGTTTCAGTTTTTTAGAGATCGGAACCCAAAGTTCGTCCCAATGAGAGTTTTTCAGATGGGTTGGACGAACTTGGTCCAAACTTTGCTCCGTTTTGAGTTTTGGAGAGTTTGGAACTCAAAGTTCGGCCCAATGAGAGTTCTTTACGTTGTTATGACGACACATGGTCCAAACATTGCTCCGTTTCAGTTTTTGAGAGCTCAGAACCTAAAGTTCGTCCCAATGACAGTTTTTCATATGGTTTGGACGAACTTTGTCCAAACTTTGCTCCGTTTTGAGTTTTGGAGAGTTTGGAACTCAAAGTTCGGCCCAATGAGAGATCTTTAGGTTGTTTGGACGACACATGGTCCAAACATTGCTCCGTTTCTGTTTTTGAGAGCTCGGAACCCAAAGTTCGTCCCAATGAGAGTTTTTCATATGGTTGTGATGAACTTGGTCCAAACTTTGCTCCACTTTGAGTTTTGGAGAGTTTGGAACTCAAAGTTCGGCCCAATGAGAGTTCTTTACGTTGTTTGGTTGACACATGGTCCAAACTTTGCTCCGTTTCAGTTTTTGAGAGCTCGGAACCCAAAGTTCGTCCCAATGAGAGTTTTTCATATGGTTTGGACGAACTTGGTCCAAACTTTTCTCCATTTTGAGTTTTGGAGAGTTTGGAACTCAAGGTTCGGCCCAATGAGAGTTCTTTACGTATTTTGGATGACACATTGTCCAAACATTGCTCTGTTTCTGTTTTTGAGAGCTCGGAACCCAAAGTTCGTCCCTATGAGATTTTTTCATATGGTTTGGACGAACTTGGTCAAAACTTTGCTCCGTTTTGAGTTTTGGAGAGTTTTAAACTCAAAGGTCGGGCCAATGATAGTTCTTTAGGTTGTTTGGATGACACATGGTCCAAACTTTGCTCCGTTTAAGTTTTTGAGAGCTCGGAACCCAAAGTTCGTCCCAATGAGAGTTTTTTAGATGGTTTGGACGAACTTGGTCCAAACTTTGCTCCTTTTCGAGTTTTGGAAAGTTCAGAACTCAAAGTTCGGCCAAATGAGAGATCTTTACGTTGTTTGGACGACACATGGTCCAAACATTGCTCCGTTTCAGTTTTTGAGAGCTCGGAACCCAAAGTTCGTCCCAATGAGAATTTTTCATATGGTTGTGATGAACTTGGTCCAAACTTTGCTCCGTTTTGAGTTTTGGAGAGTTTAGAACTCAAAGTTCGTCCCAATGAGAGTTCTTTACGTTGTTATGACGACACATGGTCCAAACATTGCTCCGTTTCAGTTTTTGAGAGCTCGGAACCTAAAGTTCGTCCCAATGACAGTTTTTCATATGGTTTGGACGAACTTGGTCCAAACTTTGCTCCGTTTTGAGTTGTTGAGAGGTTGGAACTCAAAGTTCGGCCCAATGAGATATCTTTAGGTTGTTTGGACGACACATGGTCCAAGCATTGCTCCGTTTCTGTTTTTGAGAGCTCGGAACCCAAAGTTCGTCCCAACGAGAGTTTTTCATATGGTTGTGATGAACTTGGTCCAAACTTTGCTCCGTTTTGAGTTTTGGAGAGTTTGGAACTCGAAGTTCGGCCCAATGAGAGTTCTTTACGTTGTTTGGACGACACATGGTCAAAACATTGCTCCGTTTCAGTTTTTGAGAGCTCGGAGCCCAACGTTCGTCCCAATGAGAGTTTTTCATATGGTTGTGATGAACTTGGTCCAAACTTTGCTCCACTTTGAGTTTTGGAGAGTTTGGAACTCAAAGTTCGGCCCAATGAGAGTTCTTTACGTTGGTTGGATGACACATGGTCCAAACTTTGCTCCGTTTCAGCTTTTGAGAGCTCGGAACCCAAAGTTCGTCCCAATGAGAGTTTTTCATATGGTTTGGACGATCTTGGTCCAAACTTTACTCCGTTTTGAGTTTTGGAGAGTTTGGAACTCAAAGGTCGGGCCAATGATAGTTCTTTAGGTTGTTTAGACGACACATGGTCCAAACATTGCTCCGTTTCAGTTTTTGAGAGTTCGGAACCCAAAGTTCATCCCAATGAGAGTTTTTCATATGGTTGTGATGAACTTGGTCCAAACTTTGCTCCACTTTGAGTTTTGGAGAGTTTGGAACTCAAAGTTCGGCCCAATGAGAGGTCTTTACGTTGTTTTGATGACACATGGTCCAAACTTTGCTCCGTTTCAGTTTTTGAGAGCTCGGAACCCAAAGTTCGTCCCAATGAGAGTTTTTCATATGGTTTTGACGAACTTGGTCCAAACTTTGCTCCATTTTGAGTTTTGGAGAGTTTGGAACTCAAGGTTCAGCCCAATGAGAGTTCTTTACGTTGTTTGGATGACACATGGTCCAAACTATGCTCTGTTTCAGTTTTTGAGAGCTCGGAACCCAATGTTCGTCCCAATGAGAGTTTTTCATATGGTTTGGACGAACTTGGTCAAAACTTTGCTCCGTTTTGAGTTTTGGAGAGTTTGGAACTCAAAGGTCGGGCCAATGATAGTTCTTTAGGTTGTTTGGACGACACATGGTCCAAACATAGCTCCGTTTCAGTTTTTGAGAGATCGGAACCCAAAGTTCGTCCCAATGAGAGTTTTTCATATGGTTTGGACGAACTTGGTCCAAACTTTTCCCCGTTTTGAGTTTTGGAGAGTTTGGAACTCAAAGTTCGGCCCAATGAATGAATCAATGCAATCAGAGGGGAAATTTGTGGCTGCCAAAAGAGTGGAGGCCGAAAGCTCTAATGCTAAGAAGGTTGAAGCTTCAAAGGAGGTAAGGGAGAAAACTAGCTCTATTCAATGTCTGAAGTGCAAAGGGTATGGACACATGAGCAAAGAGTGAGTCAATAAAAGAGTCATGGTGGTAAGAAATGGCGTGATTGATTCGGAAGATGAATGTGAGGAAAATGATGCACAACTTGAGGAAGAATATGAAACACCCGATGATGACGAGTATATTGAAGAAGGTAATTCCATATCCTTGATTACAAGGCGGGTACTTAATGTGAAAATCAAGGAAGAGAAAGTTGAAGATCAAAGGGAAAACTTGTTTCGCACAAGATGTTTGATTGAAGGAAGCCCATGTAGCTTGGTGATTGATAGTGGAAGTTGCACAAATGTGGTAAGTACTTTTCTTGTGAAAAGGCTCCAACTTACTACACGTCCACATCCAAAACCATATAAACTTCAATGGTTTACAAACAAAGGAGAATTGAAGGTAAACTCTCAAGTTCTTGTTTCTTTTACTTTAGGGAGATACAGGGATGAAGTTCTTTGTGATGTTGTACCTATGCATGCGGGAGATATTTTGTTAGGGCGACCTTGGCAATATGATAGAGAAGTCACATATGATGGATTGTTCAACAAGTACACATTTACTTTGGATGGGAAGAAGTTTACTTTGCTGCCATTATCTCCATATGAAGTACATTGTGATCATTTGAAATTAGAGAAGAAAAGAAAAGAATTTGAAGAAAAGAGAGGAGAGAAGAAAGTAAGTTAAAAGAAAGAGAGAAGAGTGAAAAAAAAGGGGAAAGTGAGGGGCAAAAGGTGAGTGAAAACGAAGTGGGAAAAAAAAAGTGATTTTGAGGAAAAAAGAAAGAATGTGAGTTTGGTTCTAAGAAAGGGGGAAGTGAGAAATCTGTTTTCATTCGAAGCACCAAACTTTGTACTTATGTGCAAAGGAAAGTGTTTAGTAACTGAACCTAACTCTAATGATGGTTTGCCTAGTGCTTTGAAGTCTCTTTTGCAGGAATTTAATGACATGTTTCCACATGAAGATGCACCTACGGGATTGCCTCCTTTAAGAGGGATTGAACATCAAATTGACTTCATTCCGGGTGCAACTCTTCCAAACATGGCTGCCTATAGGACCAATCCAACCGAGACTAAGGAGATCCAAAGGCAAGTGGAAGAACTCATGGATAAAGGATATATTAGAGAAAGCATGAGTCCTTGCTCGGTTCCGGTGATTTTGGTACCCAAGAAAGATGGTACATGGAGGATGTGTGTTGATTGTCGAGCTATCAACAAAATAACGGTAAAGTATCGACATCCTATTCCTCGATTAGATGACATGTTAGATGAATTACATGGTGCTAAACTGTTTTCAAAAATAGATCTTAAGAGTGGTTATCATCAAATTCGTATGCATGTAGGAGATGAATGGAAAACGGCTTTCAAAACAAAGTTTGGGCTTTATGAGTGGCTTGTTATGCCATTTGGCCTCACTAATGCACCAAGTACTTTTATGAGGCTAATGAATCATGTTTTGAGAGAATACATAGGAAAATTTGTGGTTGTATACTTTGATGATATCCTTGTTTACTCAAAAGGCTTGAATGATCATATTTTGCATGTTAAGACAATTTTACTTAAACTTAGAGAAGAGAAGCTTTATGCCAACTTCAAAAAGTGTAGTTGTTGTCTAGAACAAGTCAATTTCCTAGGATTCATTGTTGGAAAGGATGGACTGAAAGTTGATGAAGAAAAGGTAAAGGCTATCCGAGAATGGCCAACCCCTACCAATGCATCCGAGGTAAGATCCTTTCATGGTTTGGCTAGTTTCTATAGGAGATTTATTAAAGATTTTAGTAGCATAGCCTCACCATTAACTGAACTTGTGAAAAAGCATGTGATATTTGAATGGAAAGAAAAGCAAGAGATTGCATTCAATGAGTTAAAAGAAAAATTGAACAATGCACCTTGTCTTGCTTTACCTAACTTTGATAAATCTTTTGAGATTGAATGTGATGCAAGTGGAATAGGTATAGGGGCTGTTTTGATGCAAGAAAAGCGACCAATCATGTTTTTTAGTGAAAAGCTAAATGGAGCTCAACTCAACTACCCGACTTATGACAAGGAGCTACATGCGCTTGTGAGGGCTTTGAAAGTTTGGCAACATTACCTATGGCCAAAAGAGTTTGTTATCCACACGGATCATGAAAGCTTGAAGCATCTCAAAGGCTAAACTAAGCTTAACAAGAGGCATGAAAAATGGGTGGAATTCATTGAGACATTTCCTTATGTCATCCATTACAAAAAAGGTAAGGACAATGTGGTGGCTGATGCATTATCAAGAAGGTACGCTTTATTCTCATCCCTTAGTACAAAAGTTATTGGTTTTAAACACATGATTGAGTTGTACAAAGTTGAGAAATCTTAATTTTATGATGTGTATGCACAATGTTTAGAAGGGAAAAATGTACAAGATTATATTGTGTTTGATGGGATGCTTTTTAGGAAGGGTAAGCTTTGTATTCCTAAGTGTTCCATTAGAGAGTTACTTGTGAAGGAGGCTCATGGGGGAGGACTTATGGGACATTTTGGAGAATTTAAAACATACAGCATGTTGTGTGAACATTTTTATTGGCTTAAAATGAGGAAAGATGTGAACAAAGTGTGCAAGCAATGTTCCAAGTGTAAGGAGGCTAAATCTAAGACACAACCACATGGCCTTTACACACCTTTAGATGTTCCTAGTGAACCATGGGTAGACATTAGCGTGGATTTTGTTCTAGGATTACCAAAGACTAGAAGACATCATGATAGTATTTTTGTGGTGGTTGATAGGTTTAGTAAGATGGCGCATTTCATTCCATGTAACAAAACCGATGATGCTACCAACATAGCTAATCTTTTCTTTAGGGAAGTGGTTAGATTGCATGGCATTCCCAAAACTATTGTTAGTGACGGGATGTTAAATTTTTAAGTCATTTTTGGAAAGTTTTGTGGGGAAAATTGGGAACTAAGCTTCTATTTTCTACAACTTGTCACCCACAAACGGATGGGCAAACTGAGGTGGTTAATAGAACATTGGGGGCCTTGCTTAGGTCACTAATTTCTAAAAATCTTAAGTCTTGGGAAGAGACTCTACCTTTTGTGGAGTTTGCATACAATAGGGCGATTCATAGCACAACTCATTGTTCACCTTTTGAGGTTGTGTACGGCTTTAATCCTTTGACTCCTCTAGATTTATCACCTTTGCCGCCTAATATGTTTACTAGTGATGCAGCTTCTTCTAGGGCCGAATACATCAAAACTTTGCACAAAGAAATCAAAGAAAGGATTGAAAAGAAGAATCAAAAGCTAGTCACTCGCAAGAATCAAGGAAGAAAGGAATTGATTTTCAAACCGGGTGATTGGGATTGGGTTCATCTAAGAAAGGAAAGGTTTCCAGATCAAAGAAAGTCTAAACTTCAACCAAGGGGAGATGGTCCTTTTCAAGTGCTTGAACGGATCAATAACAATGCATACAAATTAGATCTACGAGGTGAGTACAATGTAAGTTCTACTTTTAATGTGGCTGACTTGACTCCTTTTGATGTAGGCAATGAAGACCTTGATTTGAGGACAAATCCTTTTAAAGAAAGGGGGGATGATATGGATTCAATCAATAATCCATTGCATGTACCTGAAGGACCAATCACAAGGAGCAAGGCAAAGAAGATATAAGAGGCTTTCACATTGCATGTTCAAAAGCTAGCAAATGCACAGCAAGAGGCAAAGAATTTTGAATCCAAACTTTTGTATAATGTTAGTTCAGCAAGTCAAGAAGAGAATGGAGTCAAGATGGCACGGGAAAAGTTGTGTAGTTTGGAAGATGGCACGGGGGACGAAAAAAGTGTGCAGAATTTGTGAAGAGGTGGCTGTCCAACTTGCATCTCTTGGGATTTCGTGATGTCAAAGGTTGTCAAACATTGCCATTATGAGGAGCGGATTCCATAGCACATATTTAAGACAATTTAAAGCAATTCTATCTTTTTAGTTTCAAGATATGGCTGCTCGTTTAATGTGCAATCAAGTTTTAAGTTCCTAGGTCTTATTTTCTACAATTTGCAATTAAGTGTAAGTGAATGACTTTTGAGTTCCTTGGTCTATCCACGACCATTTGGCCTTTAAAATGGCTTGTAATACTCTTGAAAACTCAGATTATGCATATTAAAAAGCTTTTGCTTATTCAACCCCTTTGGTGTTATCTTTTCTTTCAAATCTTGTTTTAGGTTTGATGTTCAACCGATTCATTGGATTAGTTTTGATCAATCTAATTCTGGAGTGAGTCGTCTTAGGATCTAGGAGTGACCATCATAGATTCTAAGTTTGATCTAAGAGTGATTCATCTTCTAACTAAACTCTTGGTTGGAATCATTCGGTAAGTTAGTCTTATTTGTGTCCGTTTACAAGGATCCTAGAAGGACCTCTAGCTTTGTAAACTTAAAGCATATTGGGGCGCTTATCAACAACCATATGAAAAACTCTCATTGGGACGAACTTTGGGTTCCGAGCTCTCAAAAACTGAAACGGAGCAATGTTTGGACCATGTGTCGTCCAAACAACCTATAGATCTCTCATTGGGCCGAACTTTGAGTTCCGAACTTTCCAAAACTCAAAACGGAGCAAAGTTTGGACCAAGTTCGTCCAAACCATCTGAAAAACTCTCGTTGGGACGAACTTTGGGTTCCGAGCTCTCAAAAACTGAAACGGAGCAAAGTTTGGACCATGTGTCATCCAAACAACCTAAAGAACTATCATTGGTCTTGGTTGCTCCATGGGTTCGATCCTGCATATACGCAGTGTACTGTTATTTAAGCGCCCAATTTTTTTTTTTAAATTTGAGGGCTAGTTTTCTCTGTTCTCTCTCCTTGGCAAAATTGGGCGACGGGATTCAGAGGGGCTAGTCCGGCAAGGCGGCGCTGCCGCCGTCCTTGTTTTTGGGTCATTTTGCTGGTTCTTGCATGTGTGTGCATGGATCGTTTTCTGTTTCATGCGTGTGTGGGTTGATCTGACGATTGTATGGCCCTTTTAATTTTCGTTTTTTAATGGTTTTTTTGAGGATTGTGTGCTGCTGGTGATCGTAGGTGGTTTCATATTTTCCGAATGTAGATGGTTTTTGGGGATCGTGTGCTGGTGGAGTTGCGATTGGGTTTTGTGGCGGTGGTGCTGTGTGATTGGATCGATCAATTAGTGCTGAGTGAGTTGTGCAATCGGTTTGCGATTGTGCTGCTGGGGCGTGGCCGATTGTGATCGATTGCTGCGGTCGGTTATTAAGCGGTGGGGTGTGCGATTTGTTGTGACTGAAGCTCCGATGGGTAAAAAGTGTTCGCCTGCAAAGCAGAAGGTGCTTCTCTCTGATTTACGCGAGGCAGTGAGGGTGCAATCGGCTTCGTTGTCTGGGTTTCCTTCTGGTTCTTTGCTGAAGACGGGAGATGATGGTGATGTTCCTTCAAAGGATCCCCATGCTACGAGTTCAGGTTTGTCTAGGGTGTTTAATCCGGAGGAGTTACAGACTTCGAAGGAAAGCTTAGAGGTGTTGGCAGCTCGGATGAGGCGGTTGAAGGAGGTCCATGGCGGCGGTGATGTTTCTCGTCTTGCCCTAGATTGCTCGGGTCAGCAGGTCGGGTCAATTAATACGATTGGGGTTGGGTGTCCCTCTGGGCAGAAGCTTGGGGTTGGGCGTGATGTGGTTGGGCCTGGAGTTGGGCCTAAGATGGATGGCTTGGGTAAGCAGATGGGCCTTAGTGAAGCGATTGTTAAAGTGGCTGGGACGAAAATTGTTGGGCTTGATGGGCCGAAGATGGGAGAGCCGAAGGGTTTAGGTGATGGGCGGAAGTCAAAGGCTGATTTGGGTGATGGTCTGAAGGTTTCTGAGTTGGGTTCTCAATCTGTGGAGGGTAAGGCTCCGATTGGGTCTACCACTAGTGGGCTGAGTGGGCCTTTTAAGGATGAGGGGTCAGTTTCCACGAGTGGGTTGGTCTCTCATTCTGGGAAGCAAGTGGGTATGGGGCCGATTGGAGCTGTCAAGGGTGAGGGAAGGTCTTGGGCTGCATTATTTGGGGCGCCAAAATCTTCTTCTACGTCCAAGCTTCAATTTGTTCCACCTATGGTGGTAAATGGTCATCGGGTGGTGGTGCCTTCGGAGGATATTGTGAATGAGGGGATAAAATTGTGGCAGTGCTCACTTGTGGACCAATTTGTGGACTCTCGAGTTCCTTTTCCCATCTTATCTCGGTTGGTTAATCGTATTTGGGGGCATCTTGAGGAGCCTTCCATTACAATAATGGAGAGTGGCCTGATTGTGTTCCAGTTTAAACAAGAAGCGTCATGTGATTGGATTTTGTCGAATGGTCCATGGCATATTGGAGGTAAGCCTTTTCTTCTTCGTAAGTGGTTTCCGGGTATTGTTCCTCAAACTTTCTCGTTTGATAGTGTGCCTATTTGGGTGAAGTTGTCAAATTTGCCGCTTGAGTTATGGACGTCGAGTGGGATAAGTGTGGTGGCTAGTGCTATTGGTAGGCCGATGTGCCTTGATAAGGCGACGGAGGAGCGTCGTCGGTTGTCTTTTGCAAGGGTGTGTGTAGAAATTGAGCCGAAGGATGAATTACCTAGCTCGGTGGATGTTTATGCGAGGGGAACAAATTTTGTTATTCCAGTTGAGTATGCTTGGATACCTAGAAGATGTCCCCATTGTTGTGTGTTTGGGCACTCGTTTTCGAGGTGTGCGAATAGGCCTAAGCAGGGCCATGTAGCGCCCTCACCTCCTAGCCCGAAGAGGCTTGTGGCAGAGGTTTCGCGTATTGTTACTCAGGGCTCTATCCCAATGAGGACGGGTGTTCAACCTTCTCCTCCTAGCCCGACGAGGCCTCTAGCAGAGGGTTCGCAGTTAGTTACTCAGGTCCCTAGCCCGGTAGGGATCAAGGGTCATGCCAGTTCCCGTGAGGGGGTTGACGGGAAGACCTTGGCCGTTACTCCAGAGGTTACCGATCGTCCTCCGTTAGCCATGGTGACTCCTCAGTCGAACTACATTACGTATGAGCGTGCTCCTCAGTTCAGTGTTGATTCCTTATTGGGCAAGGGAGGCTTCCCTACTCCTTGAGTTATTCACGATAGGTTTAGTTGGTTGTTAGTTCCCTACTCGGGGTGTGAGCTTTGTCGTTTTCTTGCTTGGCGTGTCATTTTTTATGGAAGGGTGATCCGGCCTTGCATGGTTGGGCCAAGGTTGCCTGGTCGGAGGTGTGCCTTCCTCGTGCGGAGGGGGGGTTGGGTATCAGGCATGTTCGCTCATGGAATGAGGCAGCTGTTATGAAGCTGTTGTGGCTGCTTATGTTGAGGTCTGGTTCGTTGTGGGTTGCCTGGGTTGAGGCTTATATCTTGTGTGGGCGGTCTCTGTGGACTGTGCGCCCCTCCTCGCGGTGGTCTTGGTGTTGGAGAGCTATTCTTAATCTTCGGGATCAATTTCGATCACTCATTCGTTTCCGCATTGGTGATGGTCGGAGATGTCTTACGTGGGTGGATCCGTGGTTGCCTGAGGGCTCTATTATTCCTCGGTTTTCTGAGAGGGTTATTTATGATGCTGCTAGCTCGTTGTATGCTCCAGTGGCTGATTTCCTCTTGCCTGATGGGTCTTGGCGTTGGCCTAGTGTATCACTTGAGCTATTGCTTCTGTTGCCTTCAGTTCAAGGGGTTCGACCGTGTCTTGCTAGGGAGGATAGTGTGGTTTGGCTCCCAAGTAGGTCTGGGGGTTTCTCTGTCTCCAGTGCGTGGGAGGTTATTAGGCCTCGTTCCGCGATTGTTCCTTGGTTTCGCTTGTTATGGTTTGGGGGTAATATCCCTAAACACTCCTTTATTGCTTGGCTTGGGGTGCGGGATAGGCTCTATACGAGGGACCGGTTGCATAGGTGGGATTCTTCGAGCCCCACTGATTGTCTTTTGTGCTTTGGTGCCCCTGAGTCCCGAGATCATTTGTTTTTTGAGTGCCCTTTCAGCCAGGTTGTGTGGGGTGGGATCTTGAGTTGGGGTGCCTGTTCTCATAGGATTGCCTCATGGGATACTGAGCTGTCTTGGATCTGCCAGTTTAGTGGTGGCAAGCGTCGTAGCCGCCGAGTGTGGAGGGTTGCCTGGTGTGCCTCGATTTATCATATTTGGAGGGAGAGGAATCTGCGTCTCCATGGTTCGGGTCCTCGCTCTCCTCAGTCTGTTTTACATGTGGTTCACGTTGATATTTCCGGTCGTTGTGCCTCCTGGCTCGGCGGTGTGTCTTCTCTCCTACCTGGGGCGTTTCCCTGGAGCATGTTTACTCGATGTGCCATGGTTTGCTTTTCTTTCTTTGTTGTTGCTTGGCTCGGGCTGTGAGCTTGGTTTTTTGCCCCTGTTTGGGAGTGTTTCTTTGTTTCCCTTGGCTCGGGTTGTGAGCTTTCGTTCTTTTTGCCTTGACCTCGGGCTGTGAGGTCCTCAAGTTTTTTGCTATGTATATATTTACCTTTGCAAAAAAAAACTATCATTGGCCTGACCTTTGAGTTCAAAACTCTCCAAAACTCAAAACGGAGAAAAGTTTGGACCAAGTTCGTCCAAACCATATGAAAAACTCTCATTTCGGGCGAACTTTGGGTTCCGAGCTCTACGAAACAGAAACGGAGCAAAGTTTTGACCTGTGTCTTCCAAACCACCTAAAGAACTGTCATTGGGCCGAACTTTGAGTTCCTAACTCTCCAAAACTCATAACGGAGCAAAGTTTGGACCAAGTTCGTCCAAACCATATGAAAAACTCTCATTGGGATGAACTTTGGGTTCCGAGCTCTCATAAACTGAAACTGAGCAATGTTTGGACCATGTGTCGTGCAAACAACCGAAAGATCTCTCATTGGGCCGAACTTTGAGTTCACAACTCTCCAAAACTAAAAACGGGGAAAAGTTTGGACCAAGTTCGTCCAAACCATATGAAAAACTCTCATTGGGACGAAGTTTGGGTTCCGAGCTCTCAAAAACTGAAACGGAGCAACGTTTGGACCATGTGTCATCCAAACAACGTAAAGAACTCTCATTGGGCCGAACTTTGAGTTCCAAACTCTCCAAAACTCAAAACGGAGCAAAGTTTGGACCAAGTTCATCACAATCATATGAAAAACTCTCATTGGGACAAACTTTGGGTTCCGAGCTCTCAAAAACTGAAACGGAGCAACGTTTGGACCATGTGTCGTCCAAACAACCTAAAGATCTCTCATTGGGCCGAACTTTGAGTTCCAAACATTCCAAAACTCAAAACGGAGCAAAGTTTGGACCAAGTTCTTCCAAACCATCTGAAAAACTCTCATTGGGACGAACTTTGGGTTCCGAGCTCTCAAAAACTGAAACGGAGCAATGTTTGGACCATGTGTCGTCCAAACAACTTAAAGAACTATCATTGGCCCGACCTTTGAGTTCCAAACTCTCCAAAACTCAAAACGGAGCAAAGTTTGGACCAAGTTCGTCCAAACTATATGAAAAACTCTCATTGGGACGAACTTTGGGTTCCGAGCTCTCAAAAACTGAAACGGAGCAATGTTTGGACCATGTGTCGTCCAAACAACTTAAAGAACTCTCATTGGGCCGAACTCTAAATTCCAAACTATCCAAAACTCAAACCTGAGAAAAGTTTGGACCAAGTTCGTCCAAACCATATGAAAAACTCTCATTGGGACGAACTTTGGGTTACGAGCCCTCAAAAACTGAAAAGAGAAATGTTTGGACCATGTGTCGTGCAAAAAACCAAAAGATCTCTCATTAGGCCGAATTTTGAGTTCCAAACTCTCCAAAACTAAAAACGGAGCAAAGTTTGGACCAAGTTCGTCCAAACCATATGAAAAATTCTCATTGGGACGAACTTTGGGTTCCGAGCTCTAAAAAACTGAAACGGAGCAATGTTTGGACCATGTGTCGTGCAAAAAACCTAAAGATCTCTCATTGGGCCGAACTTTGAGTTCCAAACTCTCCAAAACTAAAAACGGAGCAAAGTTTGGACCAAGTTCGTCCAAACCATATGAAAAATTCTCATTGGGACGAACTTTGGGTTCCGAGCTCTCAAAAATTGAAACGGAGCAATGTTTGGACCATGTGTCGTGCAAAAAACCTAAAGATCTCTCATTGGGCCGAACTTTGAGTTCCAAACTCTCCAAAACTCAAAACGGAGCAAAGTTTGGACCAAGTTCGTCCAAACCATATGAAAAACTGTCATTGGGACGAACTTTGGGTTCCGAGCTCTCAAAAACTGAAACGGAGCAATGTTTGGACCATGTGTCGTGCAAAAAACCTAAAGATCTCTCATTGCGCCGAACTTTGAGTTCCAAACTCTCCAAAACTAAAAACGGAGCAAAGTTTGGAACAAGTTCGTCCAAACCATATGAAAAATTCACATTGGGACGAACTTTGGGTTCCAAGCTCTCAAAAACTGAAACGGAGCAATGTTTGGACCATGTGTGGTGCAAAAAACCTAAAGATCTCTCATTGGGCCGAACTTTGAGTTCCAAACTCTCCAAAACTAAAAACGGAGCAAAGTTTGGACCAAGTTCGTCCAAACCATATGAAAAATTCTCATTGGGACGAACTTTGGGTTCCGAGCTCTCAAAAATGGAAACGGAGCAATGTTTGGACCATGTGTCGTGCAAAAAACCTAAAGATCTCTCATTGGGCCGAACTTTGAGTTCCAAACTGTCCAAAACTCAAAACGGAGCAAAGTTTGGACCAAGTTCGTCCAAACCATCTAAAAAACTCTCATCGGGACGAACTTTGGGTTCCGAGCTCTCAAAAACTGAAACGGAGCAATGTTTGGACCATGTGTCGTCCAAACAACGTAAAGAACTCTCATTGGACCGAACTTTGAGTTCCAAACTCTCCAAAACTCAAAACGGAGCAAAGTTTGGCCAAGTTCGTCCAAACCATATGAAAAACTGTCATTGGGACGAACTTTGGGTTCCGAGCTCTCAAAAATTGAAACGGAGCAATGTTTGGACCATGTGTCGTCCAAACAACGTAAAGAACTCTCATTGGGCCGAACTTCGAGTTCCAAACTCTCCAAAACTAAAAACGGATCAAAGTTTGGACCAAGTTCATCACAACCATATGAAAAACTCTCATTGGGACGAACTTTGGGTTCCAAGCACTCAAAAAATAAAACGGAGCAATGTTTGGACCATGTATTGTCCAAACAACCTAAAGATCTCTCATTGGGCCGAACTTTGAGTTCCAAACTCTCCAAAACTCAAAACGGAGAAAAGTTTGGACCAAGTTCGTCCAAACCATATGAAAAACTGTCATTGGGACGAACTTTGGGTTCCGAGCTCTCAAAAACTGAAACGGAGCAATGTTTGGACCATGTGTCGTCCAAACAACATAAAGAACTCTCATTGGGCCGAACTTTGAGTTCCAAACTCTCCAAAACTCAAAACGGAGCAAAGTTTGGACCAAGTTCATCACAACCATATGAAAAACTCTCATTGGGACGAACTTTGGGTTTCAAGCTCTCAAAAACTGAAACGGAGCAATGTTTGGACCATGTGTCGTCCAAACAACCTATAGATCTCTCATTGGGCCGAACTTTGAGTTCCGAACTTTCCAAAACTCAAAACGGAGCAAAGTTTGGACCAACTTCGTCCAAACCATCTAAAAAACTCTCATCGGGACGAACTTTGGGTTCCGAGCTCTCAAAAACTGAAACAGAGCAATGTTTGGACCATGTGTCGTCATAAGAACGTAAAGAACTCTCATTGGGCCGAACTTTGAGTTCCAAACTCTCCAAAACTCAAAACGGAGCAAAGTTTGGACCAAGTTCATCACAACCATATGAAAAACTCTCATTGGGACGAACTTTGGGTTCCAAGCTCTCAAAAACTAAAACGGAGCAATGTTGGACCATGTATCGTCCAAACAACCTAAAGATCTCTCATTGGGCCGAACTTTGAGTTCCAAACTCTCCAAAACTCAAAACGGAGCAAAGTTTGGACCAAGTTCGTCCAAACCATATGAAAAACTCTCATTGGGACGAACTTTGGGTTCCGAGCTCTCAAAAACTGAAACGGAGCAATGTTTGGACCATGTGTCGTCCAAAAAACTTAAAGAACTCTCATTGGGCCGAACTCTGAATTCCAAACTCTCCAAAACTCAAACCTGAGAAAAGTTTGGACATAGTTCGTCCAAACCATATGAAAAACTCTCATTGGGACGAACTTTGGGTTACGAGCTCTCAAAAACTGAAACGGAGCAATGTTTGGACCATGTGTCGTGCAAAAAACCTAAAGATCTCTCATTGGGCCGAACATTGAGTTCCAAACTCTCCAAAACTAAAAACGGAGCAAAGTTTGGACCAAGTTCGTCCAAACCATATGAAAAATTCCCATTGGGACGAACTTTGGGTTCCGAGCTCTCAAAAACTGAAACGGAGCAATGTTTGGACCATGTGTCGTGCAAAAAACCTAAAGATCTCTCATTGGGCCGAACTTTGAGTTGCAAACTCTCCAAAACTAAAAACGGAGCAAAGTTTGGAAAAAGTTCGTCCAAACCATATGAAAAATTCTCATTGGGACGAACTTTGGGTCCGAGCTCTCAAAAATTGAAACGGAGCAATGTTTGGACCATGTGTCGTGCAAAAAACCTAAAGATCTCTCATTGGGCTGAACTTTGATTTCCAAACTCTCCAAAACTCAAAATGGAGCAAAGTTTGGACCAAGTTCGTCCAAACCATATGAAAAACTGTCATTGGGACGAACTTTGGGTTCCGAGCTCTCACAAACTGAAACGGAGCAATGTTTGGACCATGCGTCGTCCAAACAACGTAAAGAACTCTCATCTGGCCGAACTTTGAGTTCCAAACTTTCCAAGACTCAAAACGGAGCAAAGTTTGGACCAAGTTCTTCCAAACCATCTGAAAAACTCTCATTGGGAAGAACTTTGGGTTCCGAGCTCTCAAAAACTTAAACGGAGCAATGTTTGGATCATGTGTCGTCCAAACAACCTAAAGAACTATCATTGGCCCGACCTTTGAGTTCCAAACTCTCCAAAACTCAAAACGGAGCAAAGTTTGGACCAAGTTCGTCCAAACCATATGAAAAACTCTCATTGGGACGAACTTTGGGTTCCGAGCTCTCAAAAACTGAAACGGAGCAATGTTTGGACCATGTGTCGTCCAAACAACTTAAAGAACTCTCATTGGGCCGAACTCTGAATTCCAAACTCTCCAAAACTCAAACCTGAGAAAAGTTTGGACCAAGTTCGTCCAAACCATATGAAAAACTCTCATTGGGACGAACTTTGGGTTCCAAGCTCTCAAAAACTTAAACGGAGCAATGTTTGGACCATGTATCGTCCAAACAACCTAAAGATCTCTCATTGGGCCAAACTTTGAGTTCCAAAGTCTCCAAAACTCAAAACGGAGCAAAGTTTGGACCAAGTTCGTCCAAACCATATGAAAAACTGTCATTGGGACGAACTTTGGGTTCCGAGCTCTCAAAAACTGAAACGGAGCAACGTTTGGACCATGTGTCGTCCAAACAACCTAAAGATCTCTCATTGGGCCGAACTTTGAGTTCCAAACTTTCCAAAACTCAAAACCGAGCAAAGTTTGGACCAAGTTCTTCCAAACCATCTGAAAAACTCTCATTGGGACGAACTTTGGGTTCCGAGCTCTCAAAAACAGAAACGGAGCAATGTTTGGACCATGTGTCGTCCAAACAACCTAAAGAACTATCATTGGCCCGACCTTTGAGTTCCAAACTCTCCAAAACTCAAAACGGAGCAAAGTTTGGACCAAGTTCATCCAAACCATATGAAAAACTCTCATTGGGACGAACTTTGGGTTCCGAGCTCTCAAAAACTGAAACGGAGCAATGTTTGGACCATGTGTCGTCCAAACAACTTAAAGAACTCTCATTGGGCCGAACTCTGAATTCCAAACTCTCCAAAACTCAAACCTGAGAAAAGTTTGGACCAAGTTCGTCCAAACCATATGAAAAACTCTCATTGGGACGAACTTTGGGTTCCGAGCTCTCAAAAACTGAAACGGAGTAATGTTTGGACCATGTGTCGTCCAAACAACATAAAGAACTCTCATTGGGCCGAACTTGGAGTTTCAAACTCTCCAAAACTCAAAACGGAGCAAAGTTTGGACCAATTTCATCACAATCATATGAAAAACTCTCATTGGGACGAACTTTGGGTTCCGAGCTCTCAAAAACTGAAACGGAGCAACGTTTGGACCATGGGTCGTCCAAACAACCTAAAGATCTCTCATTGGGCCGAACTTTGAGTTCCAAACTTTCCAAAACTCAAAACGGAGCAAAGTTTGGACCAAGTTCTTCCAAACCATCTGAAAAACTCTCATTGGGACGAACTTTGGGTTCCGAGCTCTCAAAAACTGAAACGGAGCAATGTTTGGACCATGTGTCGTCCAAACAACCTAAAGAACTATCATTGGCCCGACCTTTGAGTTCCAAACTCTCCAAAACTCAAAACGGAGCAAAGTTTGGACCAAGTTCGTCCAAACCATATGGAAAACTCTCATTGGGACGAACTTTGGTTTCCGAGCTCTCAAAAACTGAAACGGAGCAATGTTTGGACCATGTGTCGTCCAAACAACTTAAAGAACTCTCATTGGGCCGAACTCTGAATTCCAAACTCTCCAAAACTCAAACCTGAGAAAAGTTTGGACCAAGTTCGTCCAAACCATATGAAAAATTCTCATTGGGACGAACTTTGGGTTCCGAGCTCTCAAAAACTGAAACGGAGCAATGTTTGGACCATGTGTCGTGCAAAAAACCTAAAGATCTCTCATTGGGCCGAACTTTGAGTTGCAAACTCTCCAAAACTAAAAACGGAGCAAAGTTTGGACTAGGTTCGTCCAAACCATATGAAAAATTCTCATTGGGACGAACTTTGGGTTCCGAGCTCTCAAAAATTGAAACGGAGCAATGTTTGGACCATGTGTCGTGCAAAAAACCTAAAGATCTCTCATTGGGCCGAACTTTGAGTTCCAAACTCTCCAAAACTCAAAACGGAGCAAAGTTTGGACCAAGTTCGTCCAAACCATATGAAAAACTGTCATTCGGACGAACTTTGGGTTCCGAGCTCTCAAAAACTTAAACGGAGCAATGTTTGGACAATGTGTCGTGCAAAAAACCTAAAGATCTCTCATTGGGCCGAACTTTGAGTTCCAAACTCTCCAAAACTAAAAACGGAGCAAAGTTTGGACCAAGTTCGTCGAAACCATATGAAAAATTCTCATTGGGACGAACTTTGGGTTCCGAGCTCTCAAAAACTGAAACGGAGCAATGTTTGGACCATGTGTCGTGCAAAAAACCTAAAGATCTCTCATTGGGCCGAACTTTGAGTTCCAAACACTCCAAAACTTAAAACGGAGCAAAGTTTGGACCAACTTCGTCCAAACCATATGAAAAACGGTCATTGGGACGAACTTTGGGTTCCGAGCTCTCAAAAACTGAAACGGAGCAATGTTTGGACCATGTGTCGTCCAAACAACGTAAAAAACTCTCATTGGGCCGAACTTTGAGTTCCAAACTCTCCAAAACTCAAAACGGAGCAAAGTTTGGACCAAGTTCATCACAACCATATGAAAAACTCTCATTGGGACGAACTTTGGGTTACGAGCTCTCAAAAACTGAAACGGAGCAATGTTTGGACCATGTGTCGTGCAAACAACCTATAGATCTCTCATTGGGCCGAACTTTGAGTTCCAAACTCTCCAAAACTAAAAACGGAGCAAAGTTTGGACCAAGTTCGTCCAAACCATATGAAAAATTCTCATTGGGACGAACTTTGGGTTCCGAGCTCTAAAAAACTGAAACGGAGCAATGTTTGGACCATGTGTCGTGCAAAAAACCTAAAGATCTCTCATTGGGCCGAACTTTGAGTTCCAAACGCTCCGAAACTAAAAACGGAGCAAAGTTTGGACCAAGTTCGTCGAAACCATATGAAAAATTCTCATTGGGACGAACTTTGGGTTCCGAGCTCTCAAAAACTGAAACGGAGCAATGTTTGGACCATGTGTCGTGCAAAAAACCTAAAGATCTCTCATTGGGCCGAACTTTGAGTTCCAAACTCTCCAAAACTAAAAACGGAGCAAAGTTTGGACCAAGTTCGTCCAAACCATATGAAAAACTCTCATTGGGACGAACTTTGGGTTCCGAGCTCTCAAAAACTGAGACGGAGCAATGTTTGGACCATGTGTCGTCCAAACAAGTAAAGAACTCTCATTGGGCCGAACTTCGAGTTCCAAACTCTCCAAAACTCAAAACGGATCAAAGTTTGGACAAAGTTCATCACAACCATATGAAAAACTCTCATTGGGACGAACTTTGGGTTCCGAGCTCTCAAAAACAGAAACGGAGCAATGTTTGGACCATGTATCGTCCAAACAACCTAAAGATCTCTCGTTGGGCCGAACTTTGAGTTCCAAACTCTCCAAAACTCAAAACGGAGCAAAGTTTGGACCAAGTTCGTCCAAACCATATGAAAAACTGTCATTGGGACGAACTTTGGGTTCCGAGCTCTCAAAAACTGAAACGGAGCAATGTTTGGACAATGTGTCGTCCAAACAACCTAAAGATCTCTCATTGGGCCGAACTTTGAGTTCCAAACTCTCCAAAACTCAAGACGGAGCAAAGTTTGGAGCAAGTTTGTCCAAACCATCTGAAAAACTCTCATTGGGACGAACTTTGGGTTCCGAGCTCTCAAAAACTGAAACGGAGCAATGTTTGGACCCTGTGTCGTCCAAACAACCTAAAGAACTATCATTGGCCCGACTTTTGAGTTCCAAACTCTCAAAAACTCAAAAATGGGGAAAAGTTTGGACCAAGTTCGTCCAAACCAAATGAAAAACTCTCAGTGGGACAAACTTTGGGTTCCGAGCTCTCAAAAACTGAAACGGAGCAATGTTTGGGTCATGTGTCGTCCAAACAACCTAAAGAACTCTCATTGGGCCGAACTTTGAGTTCCAAACTCTGTAAAACTCAAAATGGAGCAAAGTTTGGACCAAGTTCCTCACAACCATATGAAAAACTCTCATTGGTACGAACTTTGGGTTCCGAACTCTCAAAAACTGAAACGGAGCAGTGTTTGGACCATGTGTCGTCCAAACAACCTAAAGATCTCTCATTGATCCGAACTTTGAGTTCCAAACTTTCCAAAACTCAAAACGGAGCAAAGTTTGGACCAAGTTCGTCCAAACCGTCTAAAAAACTCTCGTTGGGACGAACTTTGGTTTCCGAGCTCTCAAAAACTGAAAAGGAGCAATGTTTGGACCATGTGTCGTGCAAACAACCTAAAGATCTCTCATTGGGCCGAACTTTGAGTTCCAAACTCTCCAAAACTCAAAACGGAGCAAACTTTTAACCAAGTTCGTCCAAACCATATGAAAAACTGTTATTGGGACGAACTTTGGGTTCCGTGCTCTCAAAAACTGAAACGGAGCAATGTTTGGACCATGTGTCGTCCAAACAACGTAACGAACTCTCATTGGGCCGAACTTCGTGTTCCAAACTCTCCAAAACTCAAAACGGAGCAAAGTTTGGACAAAGTTCATCACAACCAAATGAAAAACTCTCATTGGGACGAACTTTGGGTTCCGAGCTCTAAAAAACTGAAACGGAGCTATGTTTGGACCATGTGTCCTCCAAACAACCTAAAGAACTATCATTGGCCCGACCTTTGAGTTCCAATCTCTCCAAAACTCAAAACGGAGCAAAGTTTTGACCAAGTTCGTCCAAACCATATGAAAAACTCTCATTTGGACGAACTTTGGGTTCCGAGCTCTCAAAAACTGAAACGGAGCAATGTTTGGACCATGTGTCGTCCAAACAACTTAAAGAACTCTCATTGGGCCGAACTCTGAATTCCAAACTCTCCAAAACTCAAACCTGAGAAAAGTTTGGACCAAGTTCGTCCAAACCATATGAAAAACTCTCATTGGGACGAACTTTGGGTTCCGAGCTCTCAAAAACTGAAACGGAGCAATGTTTGGACCATGTGTCGTCCAAACAACTTAAAGAACTCTTATTGGGCCGAACTCTGAATTCCAAACTCTCCAAAACTCAAAACGGAGCAAAGTTTGGACCAAGTTCGTCCAAACCATATGAAAAACTGTCATTGGGACGAACTTTGGGTTCCGAGCTCTCAAAAACTGAAACGGAGTAATGTTTGGACCATGTGTCGTCCAAACAACATAAAGAACTCTCATTGGGCCGAACTTGGAGTTCCAAACTCTCCAAAACTCAAAACGGAGCAAAGTTTGGACCAAGTTCATCACAATCATATGAAAAACTCTCATTGGGACGAACTTTGGGTTCCGAGCTCTCAAACACTGAAACGGAGCAACGTTTGGACCATGTGTCGTCCAAAACACCTAAAGATCTCTCATTGGGCCTAACTTTGAGTTCCAAACTTTCCAAAACTCAAAACGGAGCAAAGTTTGGACCAAGTTCTTCCAAACCATCTGAAAAACTCTCATTGGGACGAACTTTGGGTTCTGAGCTCTCAAAAACTGAAACGGAGCAATGTTTGGACCATGTGTCGTCCAAACAACCTAAAGAACTATCATTGGCCCGACCTATGAGTTCCAAACTCTCCAAAACTCAAAACGGAGCAAAGTTTGGACCAAGTTCTTCCAAACCATCTGAAAAACTCTCATTGGGACGAACTTTGGGTTCTGAGCTCTCAAAAACTGAAACGGAGCAATGTTTGGACCATGTGTCGTCCAAACAACCTAAAGAACTATCATTGGCCCGACCTTTGAGTTCCAAACTCTCCAAAACTCAAAACGGAGCAAAGTTTGGACCAAGTTCGTCCAAACCATATGAAAAACTGTCATTGGGACGAACTTTGGGTTCCGAGCTCTCAAAAACTGAAACGGAGTGATGTTTGGACCATGTGTCGTCCAAACAACATAAAGAACTCTCATTGGGCCGAACTTGGAGTTCCAAACTCTCCAAAACTCAAAACGGAGCAAAGTTTGGACCAATTTCATCACAATCATATGAAAAACTCTCATTGGGACGAACTTTGGGTTCCGAGCTCTCAAAAACTGAAACGGAGCAACGTTTGGACCATGTGTCGTCCAAACAACCTAAAGATCTCTCATTGGGCCGAACTTTGAGTTCCAAACTTTCCAAAACTCAAAACGGAGCAAAGTTTGGACCAAGTTCTTCCAAACCATCTGAAAAACTCTCATTGGGACGAACTTTGGGTTCCGAGCTCTCAAAAACTGAAACGGAGCAATGTTTGGACCATGTGTCGTCCAAACAACGTAAAGAACTCTCATTGGGCCGAACTTCGTGTTCCAAACTCTCCAAAACTCAAAACGGAGCAAAGTTTGGACAAAGTTCATCACAACCAAATGAAAAACTCTCATTGGGACGAACTTTGGGTTCCGAGCTCTAAAAAACTGAAACGGAGCTATGTTTGGACCATGTGTTCTCCAAACAACCTAAAGAACTATCATTGGCCCGACCTTTGAGTTCCAATCTCTCCAAAACTCAAAACGGAGCAAAGTTTTGACCAAGTTCGTCCAAACCATATGAAAAACTCTCATTTGGACGAACTTTGGGTTCCGAGCTCTCAAAAACTGAAACGGAGCAATGTTTGGACCATGTGTCGTCCAAACAACTTAAAGAACTCTCATTGGGCCGAACTCTGAATTCCAAACTCTCCAAAACTCAAACCTGAGAAAAGTTTGGACCAAGTTCGTCCAAACCATATGAAAAACTCTCATTGGGACGAACTTTGGGTTCCGAGCTCTCAAAAACTGAAACGGAGCAATGTTTGGACCATGTGTCGTCCAAACAACTTAAAGAACTCTTATTGGGCCGAACTCTGAATTCCAAACTCTCCAAAACTCAAAACGGAGCAAAGTTTGGACCAAGTTCGTCCAAACCATATGAAAAACTGTCATTGGGACGAACTTTGGGTTCCGAGCTCTCAAAAACTGAAACGGAGTAATGTTTGGACCATGTGTCGTCCAAACAACATAAAGAACTCTCATTGGGCCGAACTTTGAGTTCCAAACTCTCCAAAACTCAAAACGGAGCAAAGTTTGGACTAAGTTCATCACAATCATATGAAAAACTCTCATTGGGACGAACTTTGGGTTCCGAGCTCTCAAAAACTGAAACGGAGCAACGTTTGGACCATGTGTCGTCCAAACAACCTAAAGATCTCTCATTGGGCCGAACTTTGAGTTCCAAACTTTCCAAAACTCAAAACGGAGCAAAGTTTGGACCAAGTTCTTCCAAACCATCTGAAAAACTCTCATTGGGACGAACTTTGGGTTCCGAGCTCTCAAAAACTGAAACGGAGCAATGTTTGGACCATGTGTCGTCCAAACAACGTAAAGAACTCTCATTGGGCCGAACTTCGTGTTCCAAACTCTCCAAAACTCAAAACGGAGCAAAGTTTGGACAAAGTTCATCACAACCAAATGAAAAACTCTCATTGGGACGAACTTTGGGTTCCGAGCTCTAAAAAACTGAAACGGAGCTATGTTTGGACCATGTGTTCTCCAAACAACCTAAAGAACTATCATTGGCCCGACCTTTGAGTTCCAATCTCTCCAAAACTCAAAACGGAGCAAAGTTTTGACCAAGTTTGTCCAAACCATATGAAAAACTCTCATTTGGACGAACTTTGGGTTCCGAGCTCTCAAAAACTGAAACGGAGCAATGTTTGGACCATGTGTCGTCCAAACAACTTAAAGAACTCTCATTGGGCCGAACTCTGAATTCCAAACTCTCCAAAACTCAAACCTGAGAAAAGTTTGGACCAAGTTCGTCCAAACCATATGAAAAACTCTCATTGGGACGAACTTTGGGTTCCGAGCTCTCAAAAACTGAAACGGAGCAATGTTTGGACCATGTGTCGTCCAAACAACTTAAAGAACTCTTATTGGGCCGAACTCTGAATTCCAAACTCTCCAAAACTCAAAACGGAGCAAAGTTTGGACCAAGTTCGTCCAAACCATATGAAAAACTGTCATTGGGACGAACTTTGGGTTCCGAGCTCTCAAAAACTGAAACGGAGTAATGTTTGGACCATGTGTCGTCCAAACAACATAAAGAACTCTCATTGGGCCGAACTTGGAGTTCCAAACTCTCCAAAACTCAAAACGGAGCAAAGTTTGGACTAAGTTCATCACAATCATATGAAAAACTCTCATTGGGACGAACTTTGGGTTCCGAGCTCTCAAAAACAGAAACGGAGCAATGTTTGGACCATGTATCGTCCAAACAACCTAAAGATCTCTCGTTGGGCCGAACTTTGAGTTCCAAACTCTCCAAAACTCAAAACGGAGCAAAGTTTGGACCAAGTTCGTCCAAACCATATGAAAAACTGTCATTGGGACGAACTTTGGGTTCCGAGCTCTCAAAAACTGAAACGGAGCAATGTTTGGACAATGTGTCGTCCAAACAACCTAAAGATCTCTCATTGGGCCGAACTTTGAGTTCCAAACTCTCCAAAACTCAAGACGGAGCAAAGTTTGGAGCAAGTTTGTCCAAACCATCTGAAAAACTCTCATTGGGACGAACTTTGGGTTCCGAGCTCTCAAAAACTGAAACGGAGCAATGTTTGGACCCTGTGTCGTCCAAACAACCTAAAGAACTATCATTGGCCCGACTTTTGAGTTCCAAACTCTCAAAAACTCAAAAATGGGGAAAAGTTTGGACCAAGTTCGTCCAAACCAAATGAAAAACTCTCAGTGGGACAAACTTTGGGTTCCGAGCTCTCAAAAACTGAAACGGAGCAATGTTTGGGTCATGTGTCGTCCAAACAACCTAAAGAACTCTCATTGGGCCGAACTTTGAGTTCCAAACTCTGTAAAACTCAAAATGGAGCAAAGTTTGGACCAAGTTCCTCACAACCATATGAAAAACTCTCATTGGTACGAACTTTGGGTTCCGAACTCTCAAAAACTGAAACGGAGCAGTGTTTGGACCATGTGTCGTCCAAACAACCTAAAGATCTCTCATTGGGCCGAACTTTGAGTTCCAAACTTTCCAAAACTCAAAACGTAGCAAAGTTTGGACCAAGTTCGTCCAAACCGTCTAAAAAACTCTCGTTGGGACGAACTTTGGTTTCCGAGCTCTCAAAAACTGAAAAGGAGCAATGTTTGGACCATGTGTCGTGCAAACAACCTAAAGATCTCTCATTGGGCCGAACTTTGAGTTCCAAACTCTCCAAAACTCAAAACGGAGCAAACTTTTAACCAAGTTCGTCCAAACCATATGAAAAACTGTTATTGGGACGAACTTTGGGTTCCGTGCTCTCAAAAACTGAAACGGAGCAATGTTTGGACCATGTGTCGTCCAAACAACGTAACGAACTCTCATTGGGCCGAACTTCGTGTTCCAAACTCTCCAAAACTCAAAACGGAGCAAAGTTTGGACAAAGTTCATCACAACCAAATGAAAAAACTCTCATTGGGACGAACTTTGGGTTCCGAGCTCTAAAAAACTGAAACGGAGCTATGTTTGGACCATGTGTCCTCCAAACAACCTAAAGAACTATCATTGGCCCGACCTTTGAGTTCCAATCTCTCCAAAACTCAAAACGGAGCAAAGTTTTGACCAAGTTCGTCCAAACCATATGAAAAACTCTCATTTGGACGAACTTTGGGTTCCGAGCTCTCAAAAACTGAAACGGAGCAATGTTTGGACCATGTGTCGTCCAAACAACTTAAAGAACTCTCATTGGGCCGAACTCTGAATTCCAAACTCTCCAAAACTCAAACCTGAGAAAAGTTTGGACCAAGTTCGTCCAAACCATATGAAAAACTCTCATTGGGACGAACTTTGGGTTCCGAGCTCTCAAAAACTGAAACGGAGCAATGTTTGGACCATGTGTCGTCCAAACAACTTAAAGAACTCTTATTGGGCCGAACTCTGAATTCCAAACTCTCCAAAACTCAAAACGGAGCAAAGTTTGGACCAAGTTCGTCCAAACCATATGAAAAACTGTCATTGGGACGAACTTTGGGTTCCGAGCTCTCAAAAACTGAAACGGAGTAATGTTTGGACCATGTGTCGTCCAATCAACATAAAGAACTCTCATTGGGCCGAACTTGGAGTTCCAAACTCTCCAAAACTCAAAACGGAGCAAAGTTTGGTCCAAGTTCATCACAATCATATGAAAAACTCTCATTGGGACGAACTTTGGGTTCCGAGCTCTCAAACACTGAAACGGAGCAACGTTTGGACCATGTGTCGTCCAAAACACCTAAAGATCTCTCATTGGGCCTAACTTTGAGTTCCAAACTTTCCAAAACTCAAAACGGAGCAAAGTTTGGACCAAGTTCTTCCAAACCATCTGAAAAACTCTCATTGGGACGAACTTTGGGTTCTGAGCTCTCAAAAACTGAAACGGAGCAATGTTTGGACCATGTGTCGTCCAAACAACCTAAAGAACTATCATTGGCCCGACCTATGAGTTCCAAACTCTCCAAAACTCAAAACGGAGCAAAGTTTGGACCAAGTTCTTCCAAACCATCTGAAAAACTCTCATTGGGACGAACTTTGGGTTCTGAGCTCTCAAAAACTGAAACGGAGCAATGTTTGGACCATGTGTCGTCCAAACAACCTAAAGAACTATCATTGGCCCGACCTTTGAGTTCCAAACTCTCCAAAACTCAAAACGGAGCAAAGTTTGGACCAAGTTCGTCCAAACCATATGAAAAACTGTCATTGGGACGAACTTTGGGTTCCGAGCTCTCAAAAACTGAAACGGAGTAATGTTTGGACCATGTGTCGTCCAAACAACATAAAGAACTCTCATTGGGCCGAACTTGGAGTTCCAAACTCTCCAAAACTCAAAACGGAGCAAAGTTTGGACCAATTTCATCACAATCATATGAAAAACTCTCATTGGGACGAACTTTGGGTTCCGAGCTCTCAAAAACTGAAACGGAGCAACGTTTGGACCATGTGTCGTCCAAACAACCTAAAGATCTCTCATTGGGCCGAACTTTGAGTTCCAAACTTTCCAAAACTGAAAACGGAGCAAAGTTTGGACCAAGTTCTTCCAAACCATCTGAAAAACTCTCATTGGGACGAACTTTGGGTTCCGAGCTCTCAAAAACTGAAACGGAGCAATGTTTGGACCATGTGTCGTCCAAACAACGTAAAGAACTCTCATTGGGCCGAACTTCGTGTTCCAAACTCTCCAAAACTCAAACGGAGCAAAGTTTGGACAAAGTTCATCACAACCAAATGAAAAACTCTCATTGGGACGAACTTTGGGTTCCGAGCTCTAAAAAACTGAAACGGAGCTATGTTTGGACCATGTGTTCTCCAAACAACCTAAAGAACTATCATTGGCCCGACCTTTGAGTTCCAATCTCTCCAAAACTCAAAACGGAGCAAAGTTTGACCAAGTTCGTCCAAACCATATGAAAAACTCTCATTTGGACGAACTTTGGGTTCCGAGCTCTCAAAAACTGAAACGGAGCAATGTTTGGACCATGTGTCGTCCAAACAACTTAAAGAACTCTCATTGGGCCGAACTCTGAATTCCAAACTCTCCAAAACTCAAACCTGAGAAAAGTTTGGACCAAGTTCGTCCAAACCATATGAAAAACTCTCATTGGGACGAACTTTGGGTTCCGAGCTCTCAAAAACTGAAACGGAGCAATGTTTGGACCATGTGTCGTCCAAACAACCTAAAGAACTATCATTGGCCCGACCTTCTGAGTTCCAAACTCTCAAAACTCAAAACGGAGCAAAGTTTGGACCAAGTTCGTCCAAACCATATGAAAAACTGTCATTGGGACGACTTTGGGTTTCCGGCTCTCAAAAACTGAAACGGAGTAATGTTTGGACCATGTGTCGTCCAAACAACATAAAGAACTCTCATTGGGTCCGAACTTGGAGTTCCAAACTCTCCAAAACTCAAACGGAGCAAAGTTTGTAC
>JAETGN010000291.1:0-29070 GCA_017139565.1 Luffa aegyptiaca
CAGCTCCCCACTCGGTATTGTCCCCAAAATGATAGGCTTATTGAGTCGGCGTGCTGGCCACTCTCACCCATACAAATCAAAGGACAACTCCTCGTGAACAGGAGTCCATAATCCACTCAGGATTGAGACTGAGTTGTCTAGGTCATCCTAGTGAAATAGAAACCAAGCCAACTAACGGTGTTACAGTTAGTGGTTAACTATTTCGCGGTCCAGTCTTATGCAAACTCATTGCATAGGATACCCCCACTCGCATGTCAACTACATGGACGCGTTGGATCATAGCGTTTGTATCATAATACAAAGTGGGTCGTATCCATAGTGTCACCAGGATAAGGTACCCAGCCTTATCCCTATACTATAGACCCTTTAGGCTGAATCTTGAACATTGATCCTCGTATGTCCCTACATATTAGTTCAAGCCTCATACTATCAGCCTAGGATGTTTAGTTTATTGGATTAGGGTTAATAAGACAAGATCTATTAAATACAAACAAAATAAACTATTTTATTAATGTTCGGTAAAATGTTACATTTACTATCTACGAGTTTTAGGGCATAAAACCCAACAAACTCCCACTTGAACTAAAACTCAAGATAATGGGAATGAACATGTACAAGTAATCTAAAGTTGGAAATGGTAAATACAATAAACTAGGGCATCCTCATACCCTATTACACATCTCCTACTTGCCCTAGATTACATTATGTACATATCTCGTAGACCTAGACACTCTAGATGACCCTCAAACACTTTAGCCGGGAGAGCCTTCGTAAAAGGATCAGCAATGTTGTGCTCTGAAACGATCTTAGTGACGGTCACATCTCCTCGTTGCACAATCTCTCGTATTAGGTGATACTTCCTCTCTATGTGTTTTCCTCGTTTGCGGCTTCGAGGTTCTCTAGAATTGGCTACAGCCCCACTGTTGTCACAGTATAACGTAATGGGCAAGTCCATATTTGGAACTACTTCCAAATCTGTCAGGAACTTTCTTAACCAAACCGCTTCCTTGGCTGCTTCACAAGCCGCTACATACTTAGCCTCCATGGTTGAGTCGGCTATGCATCCTTGCTTGATGCTTCTCCAAACTACAGCTCCCCCGTTAAGGGTAAACACTGGCCCCGACGTGGATTTCCTAGAATCCTTGTCAGACTGGAAGTCAGAGTCGGTGTATCTAGTGAGAACTAACTCTTTAGCCCCAAACACCAGCATGTAGTCCCTCGTTCTCTGAAGATACTGGAGGATTCCTTTAACGGCGGCCCAGTGGTCTAACCCCGGATTTGACTGATATTTGCAGACTATCCCTACAGCATAACAAATGTCAGGCCTCGTGCAGAGCATCGCATACATTAAGCTGCCCACTGCTGAGGCGTAGGGAATCCGTCTCATATCCTCAACTTCTTGAGGTGTCTTAGGACACTGTTCCTTAGACAAGTGAACCCCATGCCTGAAAGGCAACAAGCCCTTCTTGGAGTTCTGCATCGAATATCGGGACAACATTTTGTCGATATACGTTGCTTGAGACAGGGCTAGCGTTTTGTTCTTTCGATCCCGAATGATCTGGATTCCAAGAACATATTTGGCCTCTCCTAAATCTTTCATCTGGAATTGGGCCGCTAGCCATTATTTTACGTCAGACAGATATCCTACATCATTCCCAATGAGTAGGATGTCATCAACATAAAGTACTATGAAAGCTACTTTGTTTTTGTTGATTTTCTTGTATACACAAGGCTCATCAACATTTTGGTCAAAGCCAAAAGATTTGATCGCAGTATCAAATCTAATGTTCCAAGATCTGGAAGCCTGTTTCAACCCATAAATGGATCGATTCAGTTTACAAACTTTTTGTTCCTGACCTTGGGTTATGAACCCTTCGGACTGAGACATAAAGATATTCTCTTCAAGATTACCATTCAGAAAGGCAGTCTTGACATCCATTTGCCATATTTCATAATCATAAAACGTGGTTATGGATAAGAGAATTCTTATTGACTTTAACATAGCAACAGGAGAAAAAGTTTCCTCATAGTCCACCCCTTCTCTTTGGGTATAACCCTTTGCTACAAGTCTTGCTTTGAAAGTCTGTACTTTCCCAGCAGCATCTCTTTTCCTCTTATAGATCCATTTACACCCTATGGGTTTGACCCCTTCAGGTGGATCTACAAGTTCCCAAACTTGATTGAAGTACATAGACTCCATCTCAAGGTCCATGGCTTTGGTCCATTCGTCTTTATCTTCATCATTCATTGCCCGTCGATAAGACAATGGATCCTCAACACCGTCATCAGGTATGACCACTTGTGTTTCAGTTAAACCCAAGTAACGGTCAGGTTGTATCACAACCCTCCCACTGCGTCGAGGCCCTCCTACTATGGGAGGAGGATGAGATTGACGTGAAGAACTGGCTCCTACATCAACTCTTGTTGAAGGACCAGCTTCATCAACAACCCTTGTTGACTCTTTTGTAGCTTCTCCTAATACTTGTTTACTACGTGGTTTGTGATCTCGAATGTGGTCTTCCTCCAAGAAAGTAGCGTTTGTCGATACGAACACTTTGTTTTCTTGAGGGTCATAGAACAGACCACCTCTCGTTTCTTTAGGATAACCAATAAATTGGCATATTCTAGAACGAGGTTCTAGTTTCTTAGGATTTGTTACTAGCACGTGTGCAGGACAACCCCAGATACGGAAGTAACGCAAACTAGGTTTACGCCCCCTCAAGAGCTCAAAAGGTGTTTCAGAAACACTTTTTGATGGAATGTTGTTTAGAATATGAACTGCAGTCTCTACTGCATACCCCCAAAACGAGCAAGGCAATTGAGCATAGCTCATCATAGAACGAACCATGTCTAACAGGGTTCTATTTCTCCTTTCTGATACACCATTCTGCTGAGGTGTACCAGTTGCTGAGAGTTGGGATTGGATTCCATGTTCTATCATATAGTCCTGGAATCTTTGATCCATGTACTCTCCACCTCGATCTGATCGAAGTGTTTTAATTGTCTTACCTAATAGGTTTTCAACCTCAGTCTTAAATTCTTTGAACTTTTCAAAAGCTTCAGACTTGTGACCCATTAGGTATAAGTAACCATATCGAGAATAATCATCTATGAAAGAGATGAAATATTCATAACCTCCTCGAGCTTTTACATTCATTGGACCACAAAGATCCGAATGTATCAACTCTAGAGGTTCTTTGGCACGATAACCTTTTCCGGTAAAAGGCCTCTTGGTCATTTTACCCTCGAGACACGATTCACAGGGTGGTAAAGATTCATCTTCTAAATCGGTTAGAAGTCCATTCTTTACCAAACGACCGATCCGATCAATGTTAATATGACCAAGACGTAAGTGCCAAAGATATGTGTTGTTACTTATTGGAGAAATCTTTTGCCTTTTATTTTGCGTTTCAGCCGATTTAAACATCTCATGATGTAAAAGCGCTGTTGTGTTGGTTGGTCTTAACACATATAAGTTGTTTCTTAGCTTAGCAGGACATATAAATACTCCATTTCGACAAATGAATGCTTCATTTAATTCAAAATAGAATAATTGTGTTCTAACAATCCAAAAACAGAAATAAGGTTCCTCTTAATGCGAGGAACAACATACAAGTTTTCTAAAAACAAAAACTTATTTCTGAAAAACAACTTCGCAGCTCCCACTGCACTTGCTGAAATGACATATCCCGTTCCAACCTTGAGTGTCATCTCACCTATCTTGAAGCTGCTGGAAATCATTTCCCTGAAAAGAAGAACAGACATGATTAGTTGCTCCAGAATCTAAAATCCAGGGATACTCATCATGTTCAACAAGGCACGTTTCTAAAACAAGTAAATCAAATTTGCCTTCCTTGTCCTTCTTTTTCTCTGCAAGGTATCGAGGGCAGTTTCTTTTCCAGTGACCATCCACATTGCAGTGGAAGCACTTGCCCTTATCAGCCACAACCTTGGCCTTTCCCTTGCCTCGAGCAGCTTTAGTAGGAGCCTTCCCCTTATTACCCTTCTTCTTCTGTATCTTCTTTGAAGAAGAAGAAGCTTGAGGTACAGGTTTAGTTCCTGAGGATGAACCCTTCAGGAACTTTTTGGAATGGGCCACATTGGCCTCTCCTTTAAGCACATTTTTGCCCTTGCTTTTCAGCATGGACTCATAAACCTGTAGCTCATTTAGAAAGGGCAGTCAGGTTGAATTGAATCTTATTCAAGCTAGCGTTTGTTCGAAATTGCATAAAACTTTGTGGAAGTGAATGCAATATAAACGCAACCTGACTTCTTTCACAGACGACCCCACCATTAGCTTCCGCAATATTGAATTGGTTTATCATGTCAAGAACATGTTCTCGAATCAGATTGTCCCTCTTCCATGCGGGAGTTATGGATTTTTTGTAGAGGCTCGTGGTGGAGTTGGTAGGATGGTAATCCAAACATCTCCTCAAGGGAATTCATAATTTCCCTTGCACTTTCCACATTCTCATATTTCTTGGCCAAAACTTCAGTTAAGCTAGCCAAGATATAGACATGGGCCTTTTCGTTGGCCTTAGTCCAGCGGTCGTGCGCATCCTTTATCGCTTGGGATGCATTGCGAGGGGGAACTGGAGGACAATCCTCCGTTAAGAGGAACCGGAGATCTTCAACAACCAGAATCGTCTTAAGGTTGGATTTCCACGTAGGAAAGTTCTCGCCGGTTAATTTTTCATTTTTCAGTAAAGCGATGATAGAGGAAGACATTGCTGGAAAAATAAACTTTTACCGTATTAGTTATCTTTGTCTTAACCCATCAAACAGGCAAACAAACAATTGCACAAATCCAATCAGTTTTGCAAACAATCAATCAAAGAACCCTAACAAACTATCGATTGTGTTTAGCAACGATGCTTTAGAGGTTTAGAGAAACAGTCACCGAAGGGTGATCAGCTACTCCTCCTCTAAAATGAGACTCTTCTCAATCAACTCTATCACCAGAATAACTCATATTTCTATAGACATTGACCACCGTCGTTCGGTCAAGGATTCGTTAACGAATTAACTTATCCTCGTAAGTGTAACCCTCCCACTTTCAGATCCCAGAGGCACGCACCAACAGGCTACCGAAGGGAAAGACAACTGTTGGTAATTAGCCTAAGTGACCCTATCCTTTCCAGGAGTTCACGGTGTTACGAACCCTATGATCAGGCCCTCCGAAGGGATGGTTGCTCCAGGACAACACGCAGGCGGATCATAAGACTCTCACGGTGTGACTTATGGGTGGAGACCGAGGGATACGTTGACACGTGTCCCGCTCCCACTTACTATGGGCACTTTCCACATTCACCTTGTTATTGACTCATGCAAACACTTTCCGAAGGGAGGTCGCGCTAAAACGACACGAAGCCGAGCATGGATCTCACGTTGCGAATATAGGGACGTAGGAGTAAAAACTCGATTTAAATCAAGTTTTGATTTTACCACCCACTAAAGTGACCTACCGTATATTTTAGGGTTTATTAACCTAGATAAATCCGGCTAATTCAATTTATCTAAGTCTAATCCTATTATAACTATTATAAAGAGAATTGTAATGTTCTAGGTGAATTAAACTCTTTTAACAAACCTAGCAACACCGTATGCTAACATGACTATGGTCATTTCAACTCAGATTCCGGGTTTGTTCCCAGGTAGCAGGTGTTCCGTAAACCGTCAGCTTAAATACCTCCAGCCTTAGACAGAACGTAACCGGGAGAGTTCCCTTTTAACCATAGTAATGTAAAGTCTTTACTCTAAAGATATAGGTGTATTAAACTCTTTTAATAAACCTAGTGACATTGCATGCTAACATTTAACCATGATTAATTCAACTCCGGTATTCCGGGTTAGTTCCCAGGTAGGAGGTGTTCCGTAAACCGTCAACTTAAGTACCCCCAACCTTAGACAGAACTTTACCGGTAGAGTTGCCTTATAATCATAGTAATGTTTGTCCTACTTAGTAGGTTAAAACTATTTTTAAAAAACTAAGCAAGACTTAATTCTAATCGTATTAGAATTAACGAGATCTTAGGTCTAATTAATTTTAAACATTTTAAAATTAATACATTTACCTATGATCCTATGTTTGCATGCAATCTTTATTATAGGTTGACGGTTTCTAATCATCAATTTTAAACTATTCAAAATTTTAATGATTAGCCCTATAATCATGCATACTATAGTTTTAAAATAATTAACAATCATATTCAAGTTAATATAATAAATCTATATATATTGCCTTGCATTGCATGAAATTAATATAACAATTATATTAAGCTATGGATGTTTAATGCCCAATGCAACTTTGATTTCCATTATTAATAAATTAACAATTAAAATAATACCAAAAAATGGTAAATCAAGGTAGCATGCTGCAAACAATTTTATTAAATATAACTATATATATTTAACTAGGTAATTGTATGCATCATGCTTATCCTTTTTCATGATTTTAATATAACTCAACTATATATTAAAAACTCATGAAAATAAACCATGCATTTCAATCCATACATTATAACTAATTATAATATATATAAAATGCATGAGCATGCTTTATAACCTAAGGTGGGATTTTAAATCTAAATGACATCCATAAAGCATTTAAATAGCGTATAAACCGATTAATTGGCCCCTAGGATAAAATAAAACACATAAATTACAATAATTTAAGCTATTTTATCTTAAAAACATCCTTCTGTAGCTTCAGAACCGGACTAGACAGCATGAACCGACCCAAACTGCTTCGAACCGGACCCCAAAATGCCAAAACATGCTTGAACCGTGCAAATAATGCATGAACCGGGTCAAATCTCCTTGAACCAGTCAAGAACCGGTCAAAAATTGAAAAACCACGGGAAAATAAAAATAATTCGCCAAAACTACACCAAACTAGGCTCGAACCCCTAACATCTAGTTTCATAAGAGCCTGCTCAAACCAACACAGCAACTACGCACTTTTGTGACATTAAACGGTTTTATATATATATATATATACTTTTTATAAATTCATCCGTTCCGCGCAATTCCTCCGCTTTCGCGAAATCGCGATAGCGTCGCGACGCTTGATGGACAACGTCGCGACGCTGTTGCGTCTGGAGGCAAAAATCGGAAATTCTAGAGACTGTTCTTCGTGTTTGGCTTCGATTTTGGACGAGATTTTCAACGATCTTCATCATGAAACACCCTAGTCTAGACCCGGACTTACAGAGGATAATAGATTTACAAAATATGCTAAAAAACGCAAGAGCCTTTACATTTGATCACATCAAAAATTGTAAATCTATGGCCAAATTAATCGAAACCATTTATACGCAAACCATAACATTCATAATGCATAAATCCCACCAAGAACAAATTGCAAATTTCAATTTAAAAAAAATCAAGAACAACTGAGTTGGCTCTGATACCAATTGAAGGGATAAAAGCCCCACGCAGCGGAAAGTATTACCGAACCTACTCAGAGTCTTAGATTTTAATTGAAATACCAATACAATTTGCAAAATATTACAGCAATAAATATATATTTAATGGGCTGTACATAGGCTATAAACATGCTAAAAGATCAACTAGATTGATCCTAGTGATCAAGGATTTCATAGAAAACTTACTTTTGTAGAAAGCCTTGATCAATTCGCTTTTTCTTGCCAATAAGATTGAAGACGCAGCAACCCTCTTGTGCGAACACCACCAATCGGCTACACCGGTATATCTCTAAGACTTCTTGAAGCAGGAGACTTGTGGGAGTCTTTTGGGAGAAATCTCTGAGAGAAGGAGAGAATATGGGATGCCTTTCACCCCACCCCAGGGGTCCTATATATAGGTAAAGGCCAAGACCTTTTCCTAATAGGAAAAGGTCTAGGAATAAGTTCAAATCTATTATCTGAACAATATCTAATTTTAATAAATAATTAATTAATTACCCAATTAAATATCACATATTTAATCTTAGGGATTTTATTAAAATTAATATGAATCCAATTCATATTAAATTTATTTGAACTCTTTCAAATATTTTCTTTCCTAATAGAAAAATGTCTCTAATTAATAAATAAATAATTAATTCCATAATTAATTAATTACCCAATTAAATATCATATATTTAATCTTCGGGATTTTATTAAAATTAATATGAATCCAATTCATATTAAATTTATTTGAACTCTTTCAAATATTTTCTCTCAAGAATTAATTTTTGAAATTAATTAAAAAATTATATTATAAAGTTTCATAAACTTTATATTATAATGCATCAATATACATTATACGATTCCCCAAATAAATTGAACACTTTCAATTTACAATTTATATTTGTTTGCTTCAAGTCTTTTTACGAGCTACCAGTGGGACCTAATGGACCTACAGATCAGAAGCTCCAACGATACGAGACTAATCGGTTTAAACTCATTAACCAAGTTAGTCTTCATTCGTTAACTGTGGGTCATTCCACTAAAGACCCTCAGCTGCACTCTTCTCATTGTAGAATATTTCTGTGTCCACGGATATCGACCAATACTACAAGTCAGTCCTTCACGTGTGTTCATATCCCAGCTGGGTCAAATTACCGTTTTACCCCTGGTTTACATCTTTGTCCTTAAGTCCCCTAGTGCTCCTCTAACGAACAACCTGTTTGAGGTCCAACCAACAAACAGAAGTCCCTCTCGTGCCATAGAGAGGGTTGAGCCCATTGTTCAAGTCCCGGAGACACCACTTAAGGGAACACACCTCTACTTACCCTAGAGTCAGGAAGGAGTGAATTCCATCTTGTGTGATTATGTTCCCAGCTCCCCACTCGGTATTGTCCCCAAAATGGTAGGCTTATTGAGTCGGCTTGCTGGCCACTCTCACCCATACAAATCAAAGGACAACTCCTCGTGAACAGGAGTCCATAATCCACTCAGGCATTGAGACTGAGTTGTCTAGGTCATCCTAGTGAAATAGAAACCAAGCCAACTAACGGTGTTACAGTTAGTGGTTAACTATTTCGCGGTCCGGTCTTATGCAAACTCATTGCATAGGATACCCCCACTCGCATGTCAACTACATGGACGCGTTGGATCATAGCGTTTGTATCATAATACAAAGTGGGCCGTATCCATAGTGTCACCAGGATAAGGTACCCAACCTTATCCCTATACTATAGACCCTTTAGGCTAAATCTTGAACATTGATCCTCGTATGTCCCTACATATTAGTTCAAGCCTCATACTATCAGCCTAGGATGTTTAGTTTATTGGATTAGGGTTAATAAGACAAGATCTACTAAATACAAACAAAATAAACTATTTTATTAATGTTCGGTAAAATGTTACATTTACTATCTACGAGTTTTAGGGCATAAAACCCAACAATAGCAACAATCATGTAATTTAATTTCGTGGATGTTTAATTAGTATAATCGATATTTATTAAATGGAAATTGAATTTGCATGAAGCATGACACCACTTTAGATTAATATAATTGTTATATTAAGTAATTTTATGGACGTCATGAACAGATGGTGTTTAAAAATAACTGGAATTAGATTGTTATTAGGAAACACCATAGGAGCATGTTATAGGGCTAATCATTAAAACTTGGAAGAGTTGCATGCAAATATAGGATCTTAAGTTAAATTGAATTAATTTTAAAATTTTTATAATTAATTAAACATAAGCTCACTTTAATTCTAATAGGATTAAAATTATTTTCTTACTTAGAATTAAAATAGTTTTAATGAGGCCAAGTAGGAAAAACATTACTATGGTTATAAGGGAACTCTCCTGGTGAAGTTCTGTTTAAGTTGGGGGTATTTAAGTTGACGGTTTATGGAACACCTCCTACCTCAGAACAAACCCGAAACCTGAGTTGAATTAATCATATTCTAATGTTAGCATGCAATGTCACTATGTAATTAAAAGAGTTTAACTGACCTAGACATTAGAGTAAAAGACCTATATATAAGAGTTATATAAAGGCATAGACTTAGATAGATTCACTTAGCCAAAATTTACCTAAGTAATAGACCCTTAATTCTAAAAATACTTAGTGGGAGGTAATATGACAAAACAAGATTTTATAAATCATGTTTTTCTCTCACGTCCTCGAGAGTTCACAACGTGAGACCCATGCTTGGCCTCGAGTCACCATGGGAGTGACCCCTACGGATGGTGTTTGCATGAATAAATAGCAAGGTGAATGAGGGAGTATTTTATAGTAAGTGGGAGCAGGACACGTGTCAACGTATCTTACAGTCTCCTCCATTAGGCTGCACCGTGAGATTCTCATGATCTGCCTGCAAGTCGTCGTGGGAGTGATTACCCCATGGAGGGCTTGATACTGGGAGTCGGAACAATGCAAACTCCAGAAATGGATAGGATTTCTTAGGTCCGTTTCCAACTTTGACTTTCCCTATGATAGCATTATTAAGGTCGAACTTTGAGATCTAAAAATGGAGGGTTACACTTATCGGAAATTGTTAAGGCGTTAATGATTTCTTGATCGAAAAACGGTAGCTAAGAACTATCAGAATATGAGTTATCCTGGTAATAGGGATTTACTGAGATTGTCTCAATTCAGGGGAGGAGTAGCTGACTGCCCTACGGTAACTGTTGCTGTAAACCTTTGAAGTATCGTTGCAAAATAAATGATTTTTTGAAGGTGTACATATTACACATGCAGAAGCAATTGAAGATCGAAAGCACTTAAGACATTCAATTTTACTCCTAAAGCATGCATGTTCTAGAAAAGACAGAATAGAGAGTTTAGAAAACACCAACCTTTGTAGCTCACTTATAACCAAGGTCTTATGTCCTACATACTCAAATTTTAAAACTATTTTAAAAAACTAAGTAAGACATATTTCTAATCCTATTAGAAAAGGTGATCTTAGATCTATTTCATTTTAAACCATTTAAAGAATGATAAGATCCTAAGATCCTATGTTAGCATGCAACTCTTTGTTATAGGTTTTACGGTTTCTATTCATTAACTATTATAACTCTTATAACTTTTAATGACTTAACCCTATAACATGCTTTCTAATGGTGTTTAAAAGCATATAACAATCAATCATTCAAGTTATAAGAAAAGCACCATTTAGAAACAACCTATGTCTAGGTTTGTATAACACTTTATACTACGATGTCTAGGTGATAACACTTTAAAACCTCACACCGCTCACGCATGCTCATAAAACTCGAGTTAACTTAACTCAAGAACCGACTCAATGCCCAGGTAGGAGGTGTTCCGTAAACCGTCAACTTAAATACCTCCAGCCTTAGACAGCATTTTGTCGGGTGAGTTCTCTCGTAACCGTTGTTTTACAAGATATCGACCTAAACTATGCAAGTTGATCGAATTGTTGAAGGTTCATTAACCTAAGTGAGCATGCACTTAATCTTGTTATAGATTTTAGATTTCTATCTCTTTTTATAACAATTATAAAATCAATCCATAACAAGTCTAATTTGAATATAACACTTATAAACAAACTAAAGAAATTTCATGCTACATGCTTGGTTAATTTTATCTTTTAATAATTATAACTATTATAAGAATTAATCAATTTTAATTAACCATTCAAGCATGAATCTCCCTAAATTAATACAACTCTTATATTAATTAAACATGAAATTTCCATCATGCATTTGAATTAATCAATAACACTTATTAAAATTAAACAAATGCATGAACATACTTTCCTATGGTGGGGTTTTAAAACTATATGGCATGCTCATAATGCACATACATCCATTTAATTAAATCATACATTCACAATGCATAAAGTAATTAAATCAAGCTAAAATGGAATAGTTTGGCAATTTTTTTAAAAAAAAAAACACAAGCAATTTCACTAATTATTACAATAATAATTAATAAATAAAATTGCAGCACGCCCGAGCTTCACGAACCATCCCGAACCGCTCATCCAAGCAATGAACCGGCCATGCAATGAGTGAAATGAGGCTGCAACAGACCGAACCGGACCAAAAGGCAGCAGCTGAACCGGACCAAAATTCTGGAATAGAAGAAGAAAAAAAAATCTGCTGCTGGAATTAAAAAACAGCTTGCTGGAATTTTCATTTTCTGCTGCTGTCTTCTCCGGTTTTTCTTCGATTTTACAGCCTATATGGACTCTAATGACTCTATAAAAATTACAGACTATAGTACACACATTAACGCTCTTACATATCCGAGCAATTACAATTTCATGAAGGTTTGAATGCTCAAAAAATTGCCAAACCAGAACACTTCCATTTTAGCACACAGAAAACTCAATTTCAAAATGGTACCCACCAAAGCAAAATTAAAACGAATTAAGTGCTCTAATCATGCTCTGATACCAATTGAAGGTGTACATATTACACATGCGGAAGCAATTGAAGATCGAAAGGCACTTAAGACATTCAATTTTACTCCTAAAGCATGCATGTTCTAGAAAAGACAGAATAGAGAGTTTAGAAAACACCAACCTTTGTAGCTCACTTATGTTGAACTCCTTGTGGTGTTTGCCTCTCCTATGCTCCTTGGACAACCTCTAGAGTCTTTCCTACTATACTCCGGGCCAAGAACGACTAGTGGGAGTCTATATAAGATAGGGAATGGGAAGGGAATGCTTGAAGCATCAAGCAATGGAGAAGAATGAGAGATGAGAGAACTTTGAGTCCAAATTCCAGCAGCATAACATTAAGGAAAATGGCTCTCTTATCTTTGAATTTGATTCAAGCTCCTTTTAAAGACATTCTCCATGCAAAGCCAAGCCTCAAGACACAAGACACATGGTGTATTTGCAAGTTCAAGTGGATTCTAGGTGTACATCTCACAAGACATGCAACAATGCATGAGTGAGTTGTCTTTCCACTTTGAATGTTCATGCATAAGTGGATTTCCAACTAAATCCACCAAATACAAATTGAAATCTAATTTCAAGCTTGCAATTTAATGTTCATTTCAATTCCAAATTGAATTTAACATTAGGTAATTGATTTTGAGGCATTACAAAATGATTTCTTATGATTAATCCAATTAATCATTCTAATCTTATGCAATAAATCATATATGATTCCTAATACATATATATGGTATTCAAAACACCTTTAAATACTCCATCTCTCATTTTCTAATTTAATTCATAATTAAATTATTGTGTCAAACACAATTTACGATAATATCCTTTTTCCCGATTTTTGAACGATTCAAAGCTTCCTATCTTTTGTTCTAGGCTTAATTCCGATATGAGCTAGTAGGGGGACCTAATGGACCTATAGATCATGGGCTCCAACGATTTGAGGCTAACCGACTAATCTCATTATCCAAGCTAGCCAACATTCGTTAACTACCGGGGCACTCCACTATAGCCCGATAGTTGCACTCCCCTCACTATAGATATATTTCCGTCCACTTGATTTAACCATGATTAGTAAGTCGATCCTTCACAGGTTGTTCGTAGCTATAGCTAGGTCAATAAGCCGTTTTACCCCTATAGTACTTCTAGTTCCTTAACTCCCACTGATCCTCTAATGAACAATTGGTTTATGGTCCAACCAATAAACCGAGTCCCTCTCGGGCCAATGAGAGGGCGGGATCCCTTTGTTCAAGCCCCGGAGTCAGAACTTAAGGGAACAACCTCTCTACTATCCCTAATTCGGGTAGGAGTGAATTCCTTCTTGCACGACTATGTCCCCAGCTAACTACCCGTTCCTATCCCTGAAATGGGAGGCTTATTGAGTCGGCGATACTGAGCCACTCTCACCCTTGCAGATCTAAGGATAAGCCCGAATAAACAGGAGTTCATAGTTAGCTCAGGATTAAGATCGAGTTATCTAGGTCATCATATGAAATAGTCAGTCTCGTCAGTAAACGGTGTTATAAAGCGAGAGCGACTTGTTTCTCGGTCTTGGTCTTATGCAAACTCATTGCATAGGACGCCCCCACTCGCATGTCTCTACATGGACGATTTAGGATCACATCGTCTATATCATCTATAAAGTGGGCCGCGTCTCATAGTGTCTCCAGAATAAGGTACCCAACCCTATTCCTATACTATAGACCGTTTTGGCTATTACTCAAGCTTGATCCACTTTTATGTCTCTACATAAAGCTCAAGAGTTCATCCTATAGCCATGGATCTTAGTTTATTGGATTTGGGTAATTATATGTGCAATTTACTTTATTCAGTAATAACTTTACTAAATTAGTCTCGATAACGCCTTTATCGAATAAGTATAAAATTCGTTTATCATTCACTATCTACGAGTTTTAGGACACCTATCCCAAAATTTTTCTATGGGTCCATCATTACTTTTGCTAAATTGATTGGATTAATAATAATTTTTGTGTAATGGGTTAATGCAACAAAACTAATTAAATTAGTTTGTTAATTTTTCAGCATGAATTGTTATGCGAATGCCATTAAAGATGCCAAATGTAATAAAAGTGGTATATCTAATACAACAATTGAAACGAAGTTAGACACTAGTCTCGTGGTAAATAATATGGAATTGGTCTTAACTGAGGAATGTCCTCAGGCCCACATGTCTACTTCATCAGGAATTGTTCATGATGAATATGACATAAACGACTTAGAAAATCTCAATGACATTAAATGTGATTTATTGGTCATTGAAACGTGTATAGTGGAAAATGATGATACAGCCTGGATCCTTGATTCAGGTGCCATTGATCACGTATGCTCTTCCATTGAGGGAATGAGCTCCTGGCAACAATTAGATGCTGGGGAAATGACTCTCAGAGTTGGGACTATGGAGTTCATTTCAGCTAAAGCAGTGAGAGATATTAAGATGTTCTTCTCCAAGGAACGTTATATGTAATTAGATAATGTATATGTTGTTCCCATATAAAAAGAAATTTGATTTCTATTTCTTGTTTGCTTGAACAAGGATATTCAGTGTCCTTTTATGTAAATGAAGCTTTCATTACTAAAAGGGGTGCTAATATCTGTTATGCAAAAGTGGATAACAACTTATATGTTTTATGACCAATAGAGTCTAAGGCTATTTTGAAAAATGAGATGTATAAAATAGCTGAGACTCAACCAAAGAGGCAAAAGGTTTCTCAAAGTACCTATCTTTGGCTCTTGAGTCTTGGCCACATTAATCTCAATAGGATTGGGAGATTGGTTAAGAACGAATTTCTAAGCGAGTTAGAAGATGGTTCTTTACCTCCATGTGAGTCATGTCTCGAAGGTAAAATGACAAAACAACCTTTTACTGGAAAAGGTTATCGTGCGAAGGAGCCCTTAGAGCTCGTACATACGGATCTTTGTGGTCCAATGAATGTTAGGGCTTGAGGAGAGTATGGATATTTCATCTCTTTCAAGTATAGGTAAAAACCAGGAAAATGCAACAGCAAATGCGACCCTAAAACCAAAACAATTCATCATTGATCCAGATTACAGACCACCACCATCTTATCGTCAAAGATTCAAATACCCGTCACAAGACAGACAGTTTAAAAAGTTCCTAGACATTTTAAAGAACCTCCACATCAACATTGCGTTGGTGGAAGCACTTTAGCAAATGTCGAACTATGTGAAATTTTTTTAAAGACATCCTATCTAAAAAGAGACGAGTGAGAGAGTACGAGACAGTTGCATTAACAGAGTGCTCCAGTGCACTGGTTAAAAGCAAGGTTCCTCCTAAGTTAAAAGATCAAAGAAGTTTCACTATCCCTTGCTCCATTGGAGGACGGAACGTCGGCAGAGCACTATGCGATCTTGGAGCAAGTATAAATCTGATGTCGTATTCAGTCTTTAAGTAGTTAGGAATAGGAGAAGCCAAACCAACAACTATTACCTTGCAACTAGCAAACAGATAATTAACACATCTCATTGGAAAAATAAAGGATGTACTAGTCAAGGTGGACAAGTTCGTATTTCAAGCAGACTTTATTATATTGGATTGTGAAGCAGACAAAGAAGTGCCAATTATCTTAGGTCGACCTTTCTTAGCAACGCAGAGGACCTTGATCGATGTACATAAGGGAGAATTGACCATGAGCGTCAATGATCAACAAGTTACCTTCAATGTCGTGAACACGCTCAAATGTCTAGGAGATTTTGAGGAATGTTCAGTAATTGACGAGATTGATGAGGTTTCTTTATCTACTTAGCAGGAATTGCTAAAAAGGGAGACACTGGAAGAATTGCTTGAAGATGAAAAATAAGAAGAGGCACAGGTGGAGAAGAGGCTGGAAATTCGAGAGTCGTTTGCAGATGAACAAATATTGGTAGTAAGGGCAATTAAGATTCCATAGTTTCAAACTATGTGAACTACTTAGTCAGTGGACTAAAGCGTCCTGAAGGCATAGCTCAACAACTGAAAAAGTTTCTGATAGATGTAAAGGAATATTATTGGGATGAGCCATACTTAAACAAACTTGGCCAAAATCAAATTCTCAGACGATGAGTAACAGAGAAGGAAGTACCATTCATTTTGGAAGCCTGTCACTCGGCTCCATATGGAGGGCACTATTGGGGTTTATGTCATAAAACTCGTGGATAGTAAATGTAACAAAGTTAAATATAAAACGTTATTGAAATGATTCAATTTCTGGTTGTTGAACGGTTAATTTTAACTATGCACTAATTAACCCAAATCCAATAAACTAGAATCCTTGGCTATGGTATGAAACACTCGAACTATATGTAGTGACATGAAAGTTGATCTAGTTTGAGTGATAGCCTAAACGGTCTATAGTATAGGGATAAGACTGGGTACCTTATCCAAAGAAAAACTATATGACGCGGCCAACATTGTTTTAGTACAAACGATGTGATCCTGAATCGTTCATGTAGAGACATGTGAGTGAGGGCGTCCTATACAAAAGAAATTTGTATCACACCGGACCGCGAAATAAGTCACTTTCATTTTATAACGTCGTTTACTGTGAAACTGACAAATTTCAAGCGATGACCTAGGTAACTCGATCTTAATCCTAAGCTAACTATGAACTCTTGTTTATTCGGGATTATCCTTTGATTTTCATGGGTGAGAGTGGCCCATCAGCACCGCTCAATAAACCTACAACTTTGGGGATAAGACCGTGTAGATAGTTGGGGACATAGTCCTGCAAGATGGAATTTACTCCTACCCGTCTTTAGGGATAGTAGAGAAGTTGTTCCCTTAAGTGCTAACTCTGGGACGTGAAGAAAGGCGCGCCACCCTCTCATTGGCCCGAGAGGTTTTAGGTTTAGTGGTTGAACCACAAACCAATTGTTCATTAGGGACTCAGTGGGGACTTAAGGAACAAGATGCACTATAGGGGTAAAACGGACTTTTGACCTAGCTATAGTTACGAACAATCTGTGAAGGATTGACTTACTGATCACGGTTATATCTGGTGGACAGAAATATATCTATAGTGAGGGGAGTGCAACTACGGGCTATAGTGGAGTGTTCCGTTAGTTAACGAATGTTGGTTAACTAGGATAAAAGAGTTTAACCCGTTAATCTCGTATCGTTGGAGCCCATGATCTGTAGGTCCATTAGGTCCCCCTGCTAGCTCAAACAGACTAAACCTTAGAACAAAGTGATGAAAGAATTTGAAAATATTAAAATTCGGTTTAGGGAAATTTAACGTTAAATTGTATGCGATATATTTAACGTTTTTAGTTTAATCCTTGAGTTAAACTATAATTAAAGAGATACTTGGAGTTATTTAAATATGATTTAAATAATGCAAACATGTATTCGATACATATTCGATTTGAATTTGAATGGTGATTCATATTCAGAAAAACGGGTTTTGAGAGAGATAGGGATTGATACAATTATTTAATTTGATATTTTGATGTTAAATTAAAATAATTATAATTAGTTATTTAAATTAATTAAATTCAATTATTAGAATTGATTTTAATTTGGAAATCGAGAAGAAAATCAATTTCAAAATTGGTTGCTTTTCATGGAACATTCATTGAAAATAAAACATCTATTTTACCACCTATTCAATACCTATGTGTGTGTGTGTCTTCATGAGGTTGAAACATGTAGCATAATTCACTCTTTAAAAGAGTGTTAAAGCGGTGGATTGCATGCTGATCAAAGAATGAAAGAAAAGACACAAAAACTTCTCTCCAAAACCGTGAGATCCAAGCTCTCAAAATCATACCTTTCTTCCTTATTTTCATCATGCTCGTGTTCCCACAAGCTCGTTCTAAGGACGGAGAATAGCGGGGAAGGCTCTAGCAGTGGTCCACGTCAAGATCGTGTGGAGAAACAACCAAAGAGATCAACAAATTTGTGCTCCAAAGTTTATATTCGGTTTCCTCTGTTTTTTGTTTACAAATTCCAGCATGCTTGTTCTTGAGAAATTAATGAAAATCAAGGCATAAGATCCATAATCGCTTTCGCTCGAGTGTTCTTCACTCCTTCAATTGGTTTCAGAGCATGGTTCGGGCACTTGATTTCCATTTATTTCGAGTTTTGTGGGTGAATTTCAATTGTTGAATGTGTTGGCTAGAGCCCGTAAAAATTTGGGAGTCATTGGAGTTGTAATTAAGCTGTAATTGATCGCAGAAGGAAACATGCTCGCTGGTCGAAAGAACAGAGCACACGAAATCTGGGCTACTGTATGAACAACGTCGAGACGCTGTTCATCAGTGTCTCAACGCTGAGGAATTTTCAAAGGCACGGTTTGCTGATTCAAACAGTGGTTCGGTTGAGATGCAATTTTCTCGGTCCGGTTCACCGCTTCTCGGTCCGGTTCAATTGGTTCAAACCTGGTTCAGTATCTTCCATGCCTTTTGAGTCTGATTCAAGTCAATTTTGAATGGTTCAAGCATGTTTGAAAGTTTTGGGGCCGGTTCAGGAGCTATCCAAGGCGGTTCAACCATTTATTTAATTATTAATGTAATAATTTAGCTAGTTTAGATTGCTTGGATGCCAAAACCGGTCTGCTTTAGTGTGTTTAATTATTTATGCATTAGGAATGTATGTTATAATTAAATTAGAATTGAATATGCATAATGTATGTCATATAGATTTTAAAAAAAATCCCACCATAGGAAAACATTTATCATGCATTAGTAATTAATTATAAAAGTTATAATAAAAGGAATGCATGTTAGGTTTCATGATAGATGCATGGCGGACTGTTTTTATCTTTCGTTTATGAATGTTTAAATATAAACGTTATATTAATAAAAGAAAACGAACAAGCATGCAACATGAAACCACCTTAGCATAGATGAATGTTATAGGTTGTCTATATTATAAAGTGTTATAAAATCGAGATAGACATTAAAACCTATAGAAAAAGATAAATGCATGGTCACTTAGGATTAACGAAATCCAATCTCAAACTATTCGCATAGAATAGGTCGATATTTTGTAAAGCTAAGGTTAAAAGAGAACTCACCCGACGAGATGTTGTCTAAGGCTGGAGGTATTTAAGCTGACAGTTTACAGAACAGCTCCTACCTGGGCATCGAGTCGGTACTTGAGTTAGGTTAACCTGGTTTTATGAGCATGCGTGAGCGATGTGACGTTTTATCACCTAGACATCATAGCATAATAGTTATGTCGTTGGAAATAACCTAGACGTAGGTTGTTTCAAAATGTTTTTGCTTTGTGAATGGTGATTAGTTTTATATAACTTGAATTTTGATTGCCATATGTTTTCATCGCCATTAGAAGCATGTTATACGATTAATTCATTAAAAGTTATAATAGTTATAAGGTTAATGAATAGAAACCGTCAAACCTATAACAAAGAGTTGCATGCTAACATAGGATATTAGGATAATGAATTAATTTTAAAACGTTTAAAATAAATCAGACCTAAGATCACTTTTCTAATAGGATTAGAAGGTTCTCCTACTTAGTATTTTTAATAGAGTTAAGATATGTTAAGTAGGATATAAGGTTGTGGTTATAAGGGAACTCTCCCGGCAAATGGTCCGGTACTTGAGTTGAATTAACCACGGTCTTATTAACATGCAATGTCGCTAGGAAATTAAAAGAGTTTAATTCGCCTAGACATTTGAGTAAAGACTTTATTTAAAAAAGTTAAATATAAGGCATAAACTTAGATAGATTCGTTTAGCCGGAATTTACCTAAGTAAAAGACCCTAATCTTTAAAATACTTAGTGGGAGGAAAAATGTATATGAAAATAAATTGTTTTCTTGTCACACTCTCCCTAAAGTTCACACCATGAGATTTATGCTTGGCCTCGTGTTGCTTGCTAACACAACTGCTCCATTCGGAAGGTATTTGCATAAATCAATATCAAGGTGAACGTAGGAAGTATTCATAGTAAGTGGGTGAAGGAAGTGTGTCAACACATCCTGCGGTCTCTTCCATAGGGTTGCACCGTGAGATTCCTATGTTGTGCCTGCTAAGTATGCGCTGGAGCTACTACACCATTCGGAGGGATGTAACATGGGATTCGAAACAATGCAAACTCCAGAAATGGATAGGGTTTCTTAGGGCCATTCCCAACATTTGCTTTTCTATTCGGTAGCATTACTGGGACCGTCCTCTGGGATCTGAAAATGGAGGGTCACACTGATAGAAAATTATTAAGTTGTTAATGATTTCTTGACTAGACATCGATAATTAAACACTAACAGGTATGGGTGATTATGTTGTTAGTGTTTGGTTGAAAACGTCTCAGTTCAGAGGAGGAGTGGCTAATCACCCCTCGGTGGGAGTCACTCTAACCGTCTGAAGTATCGTTGCAAAAGAATTATGATATATAGGGCGCGTAATTGCTTTTGCTAAATTGATTAGATTAGGTAAAGGGTTAAATGTTAGACAACCAATTTAAAGTGTATTTGTTTGTTTTCAACAATAAGTATAGGTTCTATAAATGCCTCTTTTGTACGCTAAAAACATTATTGGTATAGAAACATACGACTAAGAAAACGAACTTAAACACTAAGATCGTGGTGAGTGATTTGGAAACGGTCTTAAAAGGTGGAATGCCCTTACGATGTTGTGTCTAAATTTATTTTCGAAATATTCATGACATAACAAACTACCTAGCCAAAAAGGAACATGTCCCAAGACTCTAAATATGATTTATTCGTCTTAAAAACGTGCTTAGTATGGATTGTGATTCTACCTGGATATTTGATTCAGGGCCCACTAAATCACGTATGTTCTTTTCAAGGAATGAATTTCTAACACTACGTGTGAACTAGTTGCGATGACTCTTAGAGTTAACATAGAAGAGTTCATCTCGGCTATGGCAGTGGGAGACAAAAGTTATTCTTCTCTAGGAAAAATACATATTATTTGATGTATATAGTTCCTAAGATTAAAAGAAATTTTGATTCCTATATCTTGTTTGCAAGAACATGGCTATTATGTTACCTTTTAATATATGAACTGTTCATTTCAAAAGGATGCCAATATTTGTTATGCAAACATAAAGAATAAACATATACGTTTTAAGACCGATAGAGTCTAGAGCGATTTTATATCATGAGATATTTAAACTGCTGCAACTCAACCAAAAGGCAACATGTTTCTCAAAGCACCTATCTTTGGCAATTGAGGATAGGGCATATTAAATTTCAATAGGATTGAAGATTGGCCTAAAATGAACTTCGAAACAGGTTAGAAGACAATTCATTACCTCCCTATAAGTCATGTCTTAAAGGTAAGATGACTTCAATAACCTTTTACCAAAGAAAAAGGTTATTGATGTGGAATTTTCCTACCGCAAGCGCACGGGTCAAGTAATAGTAAAGTGATTGTGAAATCGAGTGTCGTCCTCTGGATTGGATTTGTAAGTTAGATTAACTACCATGAATATTCTTGTTCAATATTATTTAGGGACCAAAAAGTAGTGAATTTTAGAAACTAAGACGATGCAAATTAAACATGTGAAATTCAATTGAGAGAATACTTAGGGAATTGATTTCGTCGATTTAATCTAGGATTGATTTTGGGGAATGAATTATAACGCACAATGGTTTTATGAGTCTAAGAACCTTTAATCACAACTACCTCTCCTGATTATAATTGATTCTCATGCAAATTAAGTAAATTTATATCCCTATCTAAGTTCTTTAACATGCAAGGCATTTAGTTATTTTTGACCAATTCCAAAGTTACTCTAAATTCCGTCACGAGTTTAGAATTTCTACTTTAGTCATGCAATCTTAATTAAGTCTACGCTAAATCCCCTCTCCCTAGCAAGACTCAACACATAGATCATTCAACTAGTGGTCAATTAATTCAAAGCATTAAATTAAGAATGCAAACGTAAAACAATTGCACAATTCAACCCATAAATCAATCCATAAACTAAAAAGACAACATGAATTCCTAAGTAACAAGCTTAGCTACTCATACATGGCGTTACAAGATAAATAAGCATGAAAAAACCATACAAACTAACTAAAGTTAGAGGGAAAGAAGATTAAACACTAAGTGGCCGAGACCGCACTCCCCGTCACGATCTCCACGAACAAAGTCTTCAATTCCGCTCTCCACCACTTGCTTCAGCTTCCAAAGAGGATCTTTCTTTGAGTTTACGGCCACAATTGTCCCAAAAGAAGTCCCCCAAATTGACCTAATCGCAAACTATAAGTAGGGAAAAATTTAGCCTAGCGTCGCGACGCTGTCGCCATTCCGCCCATTCTGTTTAGGAATTAACTGAGAGCGTCGAGACGTTATGGTCACAGCGTCTCGACGCTGTGACCTTATGCCGCGTGATCTAAGAAGGAAAGTCTGAGCGTCGAGACGCCCTGTTTGGAGGGTCTCGACGTTGGTCAATGGTTTTGCCCTATTTCATATGCTTCCAACTTGATTCTTTTCGTTCCTTTGGCCTCTTTTCGCATCCCGAACATCAAATTAGCTCCCATTTCTCGATTTAACTCCAAAACATAATTCCTACAAATAAAGCACAAAAAATGTATAATTTTGGCCAATTAAATATAAAAGACTAGCTAAATTAATTACGGAAAACTAGCTAGCTATGCTCGCTATGAAACACCCCCAAACTTAAGCTTTTGCTAGTCCTCGAGCAAACTAAAATCAAGCATACAGTTGAAGAATGGATGCAACAAACATGACTCAATCCTCAAGGCTCAAAAGTCAATAATCAAGAAATCAAGAGACTTGCACATAAGGACCAATAAGGGAGACAAATCAAAAGTTTTCCAAAATTAACTTGCACAAGCGAGATCTAACTTAACTAGATTAGACTCTACTAGCCCGAGATTGGATTACTAAACTCTCAACTCATCTTCCCTCTACACTGGCACTAAGGATTCACTAACAAGTCAATGGAACAAATTAGTTTGTTTTCATCCATACTTAGGTGCTTAAAATTAAAAATTACAACATGCATTTATATGTGGCACTAGCTTTCACACACCTATTGTAGGGACCCTTAACCCAAGTTTTACTCTTTGGTTGACCTAACTGATCACAACTGGGGTAGCACTTTTTCCCGAAATCTTTATTAAACATTGCATTGCACGCATAAGTCATCACTTTATTTTTCTTTCAATTTGTAACAACCATAATGATTTTTTTCTTTATGAGCATGATAAACAAATCTTCTTTTCTTTCCTCCTAAACAAGATAAAACATGCTAATTTGCAAAAAATTAACTCTTTAGCTATTCCCTACACCTATCGAGGTGACAAAAAACATATGAACCTAATAATTCGCTCCTAAGCATTCAAATCCAAATCCAGCCAAGAAAGATACTCTACTCATGCAAGACATCTCCTAGAAAAAGTTTAAAAAGTCTCCCTTTTTGGGCACTCATGCTTACAACTCATCAAAAGCTTGAAAATTGACAAGAAAGCCTATCTTAGGAAATCATAGTCATGCAAAAATAGCATCCACAAAACAACCACATGCTCAAATCATAGAAAGCTCGAAAATATAGCCCGAACTCAGATGCTCAAGGGCTCCAAAAACATGATATTCCACCCCCAAACATAAACATGCATTGTCCTCAATGTATAAAGAAAATAAGGCATAAACAAGCATGAGAACAATAAAAGAATGGAAGGAGTGAACAATACTGCCCTGGAATAACGATGGTCTCTTTATGGAAGCTTGCAAGCAGAGAAGAAATTGGGATCACAAGACCTACAAAAAAAAAAAAAAAAAAAACAAACAAACAATAAATCTCAAAAGCAAAAGAAAAACTCAACTGAACTTACTTGGGTTGCCTCCCATAAGCGCTTGTTTAACGTCTTTAGCTTGACGTGCTGAACGTGCATGCATCAAGAAGGCTTTTTTTCTGTGAATCCACCAGAGGTGCTTTTGCTTGCACCTTTCCTGTAGCCCATCACGAGCGCTTCAGAACGATCTTTAGAGTCTTCCACAACTTTAAATATCTCATTTCCATTGTGGACTCTACCAGGTGAGCTCCCTACACTTAATATCAATAATAACTCGCCCAGTAGCGAGGAATGGTCTTCCTAGTATGACAGGCATTGAAGGATTTTCCATCATTTCCATGACATATAAATCAATAGGGAGGAAAAATCTACCCACTCTGATTAAAACATTCTCTATAATGCCAACTGGACTAACTGCAGACTGATCAGCCAATTGGAGCCTAACCAGAGTAGATTTAATCTCACCTATATCTAACTTTTTGCACAAGGATAAAGGAATAATATTGATGCTAGCGCCTAAATCACACAACGCTCTAAAAGAATATGTACCAAAGCTAAAAGGAATAGAAAAACTCCCTGGATCTGTTACTTTTTCAGGTACCTTTTGCTGAACTCTGGTGCTGCATGTTGAAGCGAGATAGACTGTGTCAACCTTCTTTTCCTTTCTCTTCTTTGCCAGCCATTCCTTCATGAACCTGTTATATTGGGGCATCTATAGCGCCTCTGCAAAGGGAATGTTAATGTTCATATTCATAAAAACATTCATAAATATTCAAACTGAACCTGATTATTCTTCTTTTTCTTTTTACTCTTCTTTTCTTTGAGGACCATCATTGTGGGAGAAGGAATATGAGGTTCAGGTTCAGGCTTTTCAGCTTCATCTGATGATGTGCCCTCCTCGGCTTCCTTAGTAGGCGTGTCATACTTCCTAGACTCATGCTCCTCTTCAACCTCCTCCTGGTGCACAGTAATAGCCTTACAGTACTCCATTTGGGTTTTCTCCTGCTCAGCTGGGGCCTTACCTTTGTTCATGGTGTTTACAACACTTACCAACTGTCCCAGTCGAGTCTCAATGTTTTTGATGGCTGCACATTGGCCGTTCACTGTGGTGTTGATGACAATGACTGCCTCCTCCAATTTGTCTGTCCTATTACTAGACTCTGCAATGAAAGCTCCAAAAAGATCCTCTAAAGATTTTTTATTTTCTTGAGTTTGAGGGGCAAAACCAGGAGGATTAAAAACATTCTTATTATTAGCATAAGAAAAACTTTCATGGTTCCTATTGTTAGGAAGATAATGTGTAGGTGTATAATTATTATTATATCCCCTATAATTAAAATTTGATATGTATTGAACCTGTTCGATGGTCTCCTCCTGAGACTGAGATGCTAAAGCAACTGCTGATTCAATTAACTGTGCACTCCCTGTAGCTGAAAATTTCAGAAAAGCATTAGCGAGGGAAGACATTTGGGATTGAAGTGCACTTACGTTATCGATTTAAAAAACTCTAGCAGCAATCCTTTTCGGTGCAGACCGCTCACATGGCCACTGATAGCTGTTGGTGGCCATGTCCTCCAGCAAAGTTCTAGAGTTCTCAACTGTTTTTGACAACAGAGTCCCACCTGCAGCTGCATCAACAATAGTCTTAGTACTTGGGTTTAAACCATTATAAAACAATTGAATTTGCAACCAATCAGGATATCCATGCTGGGGGCACTTCATCAACAGCTCTTTGTAACTCTCCCATGCCTCGAACAACTGCTCGCCAAATTGTTGCTGGAACGTCCCAATCTTGGTCCTCAGCTTGACCGTCTTTGTAGGAGGGAAAAATTTCTTCAGAAAGGCCTGGACCAAAGCATCCCAAGTGGTGATGCTTCCAGGGGGAATAGACTGCAACCAATCTCGTGCTTTATCCTGCAAAGAAAAAAGAAACAAGCGTAAGCGGATGACATCCTCAGAAACTCCATTTATTTTTACCGTCCCACAAATTTCTAAAAAGGATTTTAGATGAGAATTTGGGTCCTGGGTGGGCGATCCTCTATAAGCACAATCTCGAGCCATCTTAATGAGACCGATCTTTAGCTCAAAGTTGTTGGCATTGATCGGGGCATAGACAATCCCCGATTGTTGCCCTTGAAACACGGGCTGAAAGTAGTCTCTAATAGGCATAGGCTCCTCAGGTGGATTTGGGTCGGCCATTTGAATATTTCTCTATTCTCCCTTCGAAGCCTATGAATTGTTCTCTCGACCTCGGATCCAAAGGTACTAAAGCCAATTCCCTATTCCTTTGCATACACAACCTAAACTACCCTAAAAGGAAAGAAAATAGAAAAGGAAAGAAAACAATTAAGGAAGGAAACTACAAAAGAAAACAACTAATCTAAATATGGAAAAATATAATCTAGAAAAGGAAAATACTAACCTAATTAAGGAAAACAAAGACAAATATTAGAAAAACAAAAAAAAGAAAAAATTACACAAACATGAGAAAAAAATACTAAACTAAAAGAAAACAAATAAGGAAAGAAAAACAACTAAGGAAAAAAAATCAATCAACCTAGGAAAGTAAAAATACACCCTAAATTAAGACCGAACAATTTTTTCACAATATTAATCTAACTAAATGTGCCAATCTTCGACAACGGCGCCAAAAACTCGATGTGGAATTTTCCTACCGCAAGCGCACGGGTCAAGTAATAGTAAAGTGATTGTGAAATTGAGTGTCGTCCTTTGGATTAGATTTTTAAGTTAGATTAACTACCATGAATATTCTTGTTCAATTTTATTTAGGGACGAAAAAAGTAGAGAATTTTAGAAACTAAGATGATGCAAATTAAACATGTGAAATTCAATTGAGAGAATACTTAGGGAATTGATTTCGTCGATTTAATCTAGGATTGATTTTAGGGAATGAATTATAACGCACAATGGTTTTATGAGTCTAAGAACCTTTAATCACAACTACCTCTCCTGAGTATAATTGATTCTCATGCAAATTAAGTAACTTGATATCCCTATCTAAGTTCTTTAACATGCAAGGCGTTTAGTTTTTGACCAATTATAAAGTTACTCTAAATTATGTCACGAGTTTAGATTTTCTACTTTAGTCATGCAATCTTAATTAAGTCCACGCTAAATCCCCTCTCCCGAGCAAGACTCAACACTTAGATCATTCAACTAGTGGCCAATTAATGGAAAGCATTAAATTAAGAATGCGAACATAAAACAATTGCACAATTCAACCCATAAATCAATTCTTAAACTAAAAAGACAACATGAATCCCTAAGTAACAAGCTTAGCTACTCATACATGGCGTTATAAGATAAACTAAGCATGAAAAAGCCATAAAACTAACTACAGTAAGAAGGAAAGAAGATTAAAAACTAAGTGGCCGAGACCGCACGTCCCGGTCACGATCTCCACGAACAAAGTCTTCAATCTCGCTCTCCACCACTTGCTTCAGCTTCCAAAGAGGATCTTTCTTTGAGTTTACTGCCACAATTGTCCCAAAAGAAGTCCCCCAAATTGACCTAATCGCAAACTATAAGTAGGGAAAAAATTGGCCTAGCGTCGCGACGCTGTCGCAATTCCGCCCATTCTGTTTAGGAATGAACTGAGAGCGTCAAGACGCTATGGTCACAACGTCTCGATGCTGTGACCTTTTGCCGCGTGATCAGAGAAGGAAAGTCTGAGTGTCAAGACGCCCTGTTTGGAGGGTCTCGATGCTGGTCAATGGTTTTGTCCTGTTTCATATGCTTCCAACTTGATTCTTTTCGTTCCTTTGGCCTCTTTTCACATCCCGAACATCCAATTAGCTCCCATTTCTCGATTTAATTCTAAAACATAATTCCTACAAATAAAGCACAAAACATGCATAATTTTGGCCAATTAAATATAAAAGACTAGCTAAATTAATTAGGGAAAACTAGCTAGTTATGCTCGCTATCAGTTATCGTGCCAAAGAAACCTTAGAGCTAATATATTCTATTTTTTTTAATCAATGAACGTCAAAGCTCAAACAAGGAATGAATAATTCATTAGTTTTAATTGACGGTTGTTCAAGATGCACTGTCTCTACCTAATACATCGTAGGTCTAAAGTCTTGAAATGTTCAAGGAGTATAAGGACGAGGTTAAGAACCAAAATTAGGTAGAATGATAAGGACACTTCGATATGATCGAGGTGGAGTGTATATGGACTAAACATTTCACGACTATTTGATAAAATGTGGAGTTACGTCCTAAGTCTAAAACACCAAGTACATCATAGTAGAGTGATGTATCGAAAAGGAGAAACAGAACCTTGTTAGACATGGTTCGTTAGATATTAAATTATGTTGAGTTGCCTAAACTCGTTTTGGGTTATGCAGTAAAGACTGTAGTTTAAAATATGAATATGGTTCTCTCAAAAGAATGTTTATGAAATATTATTTGAACTCTAAAAAGAGCATAAAGTATGTTTATGTCGTTTCAGAACTTAGGGATGTCCTACATATATGCTTGAGACAATCCCAAAGGAATTGGAACCTTATTTGAAAGTGTACCTATTTGTAGGTTATTCCAAAAGAAACGAGTAATGAATACTTCTTTCAAAATAAGACAAACGCATGTTTTCTTAGAAGAAGACCACGTTAGAGATCACAAACCATGCAGTAAGATAGTGTTAAGTAAATTACATAGTAAAGCTACAAATGTATCAACAAAGAGTTGTTGATAAGATTTGTTCCTCAACAAAGGTTGTTGATCAAACTAGTTTTCCAACAAAAGTTGTTGACCAAACCAATCCTTCAACAAGGGGTCATTGATCAAGCTGGCACATTATGTCAGTCCTGTCCTTCTCAATTTTTGAGAAAGCCTCAAGGTAGTGGGAGCGTTGTTAATCAACCTAATAAATACTATGCGAGTCTAATTGAAACTCTGATTGTCATAGCTGATGACAATATCGAGGATCCAATGACCTTTAATCAGGC